>WYDI02004042.1:0-67958 GCA_009867235.2 Psittacus erithacus | reverse complement strand
TCCCTTACCATTATTATTATTGGTGGCAGCAGCAGTGGTTTGTGTTACACCTTAGTTACTGGACTGTTCTTATCTCAACCCCTGGGAGTTACATTCTTTCCGTTCTCTTCCCCATCCTTCTGGGAGCAGGGAGGACAGGTGTGTGTGGGGGGGAACGAGCAGGCTACATGGTTTTCTAATTTACGACTAAGCTTAAACCAGGACAAGTGACTACAGCCAGTTAGCAGGACTTTTTCTGTCTTACCCAAACAATAGGAATTCCTTGCCTCACAAATTCACAGTACTGAAGATGAGGAAAAGTGCAAAGTGTGGAGTTGTCCCCTTGTATTGATAAATATTCCGAACACTTTTTAAGTGCTTAAACTTGTTGAGATAAATGCTTTGGAATCTGTTTGTACAAATGATAGCTTAATTAGCTCAAAAGAAGAAATTCACAGTTTCATAGTGGGCACAACTGATAGAGCCTGAATCAAGCTGGAAGTGTGATCAGGTATCAACATGCAGCAGCTTAAAACAAAGTTACACAAGCTGACCTTAATATGTGTGACTATCAGCTTTCACTGTAGAAATATATATTTTTCAATATCCTTTTCTGAGCAGAAATCATGTCATTTATATGCAAATCAGGCTATATTCTGCAGCTGTTTCTTTTGTGCTGAAGCCATGGGAATTATTTGCACTTAATAAAGCCTCGTAAATAGGTTTTGTCTCTAAATGGGTGGGGGAGCAGCAAATATATCATAGCCATTTACAGTTACAAGCATCTTCTTATTTTGAAAGTTATATGCATCCTTTAATAGGAAGTTTCACAGTTACAAAAGAAACACTGTTTAATTTATATAAACAAAATACCCTTACAGCCTTCAAAGCAAAATGTTTTGCATTTTTCCCTATGCTCAACTATCTAAAATGCAGAAACTGCCATGTAGCATCAATCAAAAGGTCAATCTAGATCATCATTACATGCTAGTTCCATTTAGTATAACTTAAATAGAGGAAGAAGTCCCTTGCTATTGGGTCTAGGCACTTTTATTACATTTGAAGGAAATATACCTTCTTTATATAAAGTATGTCCACCCCATATAATCTACTGCATTTCTGCAGAACGTGTGATATTTTCACACACCACCAATCAGATGTGCCTCTCAAGTCCTGGCACATGGAAATAATCCATCTAAAATCCATAGGATGACAGACTTGGGAATACTCAAAGCACATCCCACAAGACTAGAATGAAAGAAGAATGGAAGTGTACTGTTTAATGTAGTAGGTAGCATACTAAAGTGAATTGGGAAACAATTCCCCTCAGCTGGTATAAGCTGTTTGGATTGGGACCTGTTGTTAAGAACAGGACGTGAAGTGCAGGACTGCATGTTAACAACAGCACAGCTTTTCCAGTCACTTCACAACCATAGGAGAGAGCAACAGTGATCAGCACCACTGAAAGGCAGGAGACAAAAGGGCCCCAAGGCTCTATGACTTATGAGGATGCAGTCCTTACCCCAGCCCACCCCATCTGAAATACCTGTCAAGAGCATATGGAGACCAAAAGTTACAACACTGGGGAAAAAAGCGAGGGTTTGGACAGGTACAATTTTCTCTTATTCAAGTTTCAAGAACAAATACAGAAACGTGGTTCAACCAGTATGGCCCTTATGTCAGACAAACAGTGGCAGCCAATAAACCACTGCCCATTTTCTGTGTGACTTTTTTCAGTCAAGCTGATAATCAGTGCAAACTATCAGCACACTGTGTGTGCCTCAGCTTAATTTTCATCTAAGCCTTCAGTAAATGCCACGTGTTGGTAAACCTCTGCAGGAAGTTAGTTTTACCCTGACTAGCACCTCCTTTTCCTTGTCAAGCAAAGAAGCGAGGAAAAACCCCTAAAACCCAAGAGGCATTCATGGGTCTCATTTCATGGATATCTTTTAAAGATCCTTTTGGTAAAACAATTGACATGATATTGCTCTCCTACATGAAAAGCAGAAGGAGTGACATAAAGAGGTAATGCAAAATACCCCTTCTTTTAGAAGGGATACAAGTTTTTCTGTCATAATGATGCCTTAGAGATGTATTATTTGTGCTTTACAAAATGACAGATTTTAACTCTTTTTCAGCTGTATACTGGTTCCATACTGTGACTTCTGTTCACACTTTATCGTTATGCTGACTGCCTTTAAGAGCACCAACTTTTATACCTCACATAACTATTCTGTGAAGGTATATCCAAGTAAAAACACATCCAAATAACAAGAGTCTGACTTGTAACCACTGTCGTTATTTTAGTAATTACTGCAATGTTTAACACATTAAAGTCTTCAAATACATGTATAAGGTCTACATAGTTAAAATGATCATGAGACATGCTGCATACAATTACACTGATGTCACGTTTACAGTATTCTATATGCTATGAATGTACCTTAAACACAAATGTGTCTGGCAACATGTTTAAACACTATACTTATTTCCTGCTAACAATAAGATTGTGGGGCTTGAGGGGATATTGCATTTTCTTCAGGCACAGATATGGCTGACCTCAGTTTATATTTTGAAACCAATATATGTGATAGGACAAGGAAGCATATAAGGAAGTTGAAGTTAAATTAAAAGCAGGTATAAGCATGTATTTTATTACAGAGAATCAGACAAGTAAGATAGTAAAATCTGACTTCTTGTCACATTGAATTTTCTTGCACTACTCCATTATAGGAAACAGTATTTTTATATTGTACATTTTATAGAATCATCCCCGGACTAAAGTCTGAGGCATTCTGCTGTGTCCCCAAAGAATTACTTACACAATCCCAGTGAGTGAAAATCAAGCCACACATTTAACGTTACAACTCTATGCAGAATTAAAAACAAGGATTCTTTCAGACTTTAACAATGCTTTTATGTATTTTAGTCTGTATTTTATCTATTGGTAGTAGCTTAGTGAAATTGTCTGATGTTAACCTGTTGAATTTAATCAGTATGTTTTATCATCTGGACAGTACCTAAAAGGAAGCTGCATGCAGCAATGTTAGTGGAGCACAGCCATCTTTCGCTGTACAGAAATAAGACTACTCAACCTAGGAAAGTTGAATCCTTATGTAGATAAAAGAACTTGGGCATCTCATGTGCACAAGAAAGGCAATATTCAGTGAGCCTGGCTGTGAAATTACGGCACACCAGCTTCTCCTAGCTAACTGTGTGTGGTCACTTTCATCATAGCTAATTTGGTGAGTTCCACCTGAACTGACAGCAATTCAGCCCACTAATAATCTGAATTATTTTATGACAGTGCTGCCTCTTTCTAAGGACTACACAGGGAGCCCAGGTGAACTAGGTTATCGCCTAATGTGATTCAGTTAAATGACTAAAATTACATCTCTTTGTAGCTATGTCTATACTTAACTTTCAGCACATAAGCTGAGATTTTGGTCCCTGGCCATTCATATAACGCATCTGTGGAGAAACACCACTGTTCCTGCCTGGAAGCCATCTGATTGCCATGGAAGTCATAAGATGGAGGTAAACTCTGCATTCTTAAGCCTTACCATGGCATGGAACTGGGAAGTGACTAGGATCTACATGAGTAGGACTCAGTAGGAGCATAGTAGTTCTGAGCTACCTCAGTTTGGAAACCAGATTTAAAAAAATCATTCAGATTTTACTAGATTTTTCTAATTTTGCAGTCAGTTTGCTTTTTCTGCCTGTATTTGTTTTGAAGTATAGTCATTGTGTATCTGCAAGTAATTGTTGCCATAGAGACCTACTATGATTATCACTTTTGATCTTTGAATTACTGTGATTTGGAAACTGGAACAATAACAAATGCTGCCATATGAACAGTTATTCATTTTCCTGAGATAAAGAATGTTTCAGCATTTAAGTACTTCCAAATTGGTTTTCTGAAAGTGAATTAGACTTTAAGAGTCATAGAACTAATGAAGCGAAACAACAGTGCCCAATAAAGCCCTAATCTCTAGAAAAATGTTTTCGCACCAGAGGTTCAGTATTCTTGTAAAGACATTGCAGTATTGAAAAATGTATAGTCCAAAATCTGTGAAATGCTGTCAGCAGCAATAGCAGAAGTTTGTAATTTTCCAAGGATAACACAGGATGTGGATTTCTTGTGAAAAACAGAGACAGGAAACAACGCGATAAACCATCTGCAAAGTGCTCTGAATAGTCTCAAAAGTACTGAAATGCTTCTGTTATCATGTTCTGACTATGGGTCAAATTGAAAATTAAAGCCTTTTAAAATACGGTATCAGAAACTTTATCAGTCTGAATCTTGAAGTACTCCAATAATAACTTCTGAACTCCTGCACTGGAAAAAACTAAGAGGAAAATGAAATACTTGCCTGCAAGGGTCATTTTCTTTGGAGTAGTAGTCTAGATATAAACCTATTCCTATAAGGTAACTAAAGCCAAGTGGTTATATTTGGACTATACAAAAAAGAAAAAAAAAAAAGAAGCCGCCAAAACCGGCAATAATGTCAATTACTTTTTAGACATTATATAAACTACAAAAATACCTCACAGAAAAATAGAAATACACCTTCAGTGTAGAAATGGGGCCAAAAAAACCCAAAACCCTCAAAAAGATGCTTCCTTAGTACAGAGAAATAAATGAAGCTTACCTCACTCATTTTTATGAAGACCTAAGCACATCAACTTCCACTAGTTTCTGCCTCACAGTTCAAGAACCTTTACAAGGAGCTTCATGCAGACCAGCAGGAAAACGTGCAGCACCTGCCATCAGAAGCTCTCCCAGTCTGCAGGCAAGGCCTGAGCAACCAGCAAGTGAGTAAGGTTTTGGAAAGTTGCAAGTTGTATAACGACAATATGATATAAATGATAAATAATCTCAAGATTATATTGTTTGCTTCCTCTCCTGTTTTCCATGTTTGAAGCTCAGCCTTGTGTTGCTGTGTAAAAGCCTTTGTCCAATGTGAAGAAACTGAGGAACTGCTCAATTAGTTGTTGTAAGCTAAAAGGCCAGGGAAAGGCAGGATACAAAGGCAGTTAAAGAATGCCATGCAAATATGAACTATACATTGAAAAAAAACCCCATGTATTTCAAGTAGCTGGGAGAGAATCAGGTATTTTAAACATTAGCATCCAGTACATTTTAGATGCCCTAGAGGATCTGGAACATCTCTGGCATGGTAGATGGAGCCGAGGGAAGATTCTCTGGGTCACCTAAAATGATGTTTGGCACTTTGCATTCTTAAATCTCACCCTGACACAGAACTGGGAGGTCACTAGGAAGTATATGACTAGGACTGCAGGGCTAAACATAGTAGTAGAATAGTAATTCTGAGTTACCTTAGTTTGGAAGTTTAATGTAAAAAACAATTGAGACAAAAAGAGATCCGACATACTACAAACTTCCAGATGCAACGAAATATTTGAAGTACAGCAAAATGAGTTAGAGCTTTGGTCTGTTGGAATTTGAGCAGTCAAAACCATACCAAGTGGTGGCTGCTGATGCTGCTTATGCTAGGCCATGCTTTCATATGGAGAGATTAAGTAAAAAGTGTAAGGAAACATCAGAGTAAAGTAAAATGTTATTAGCTGAGAAAAATACAACCACGTAGTGCAGCAAAATAGGATTGCATTTGGTTGCAAGAACAGACAACTAAAGTTCCAGGCATGATTTTAACATTTTAATTCCATACATTTTGAATAATTAACAGTGAAAATTAGCAGTTTCTTGGACTAAAGTCCAATATGTATTTTTCTATCTATTGAACTTGCAAGGTCTACTGTTCAAAAATTACAGTTACAGTAAGATAGACAAATCCAATGCTTGGTTGCCTAAAACTGTACTAAGATGCATAAATGTCCATTTTATGACCTTCGGTGTAAAAGTGAACAGCCAAACACAACTTCTGAGTATTGTTTATAGACATTCTAGACTGTCAAAAGTCTACAGTAGCTTACCATTCTGTTCCTTTTATTTGTGATTCTAATTATTTTTACAGAATCAGTGCTATGAACAAAATCAGCATTAGGGAAACTGAAAGACAACACCAAAAGGCATTAAGAAATTTCTGAGGAAAGAGCCTTTCATTCATTTAAAGTATACTTGTAAGCAGGGCATGTCATATACAGCTTACTTCCCGTTATGTAGTTTTTATTTTATAACAGCACCCTCAGTTTGAAAACTATTCTCCTGTGACACATTCCAGTATTTTCTTAAAAACAGCAAAGCCAAGAGACAAGTACTTAAGTACTTTTCAAAATAAGATAATATACCTAGAATTCCATAAATTCTGCATCAGTTGTGTTATCATCTACTTTGTGCAGCCATTCAGCTATTGGTAAGTAGGTATACAACAGAAATTATTCACTTGACTGGATTAGATTGATTCCTTCTGTAAAGATGACTGTAACTTCTTTCCCCAACTCTTACAATGTATTTTGGTTTATATGTTTTACAAAATGCCATCAAATATACCAAGAAAGGGCTTGACATCATTGATTTCATCATCAAGAAGGTATCTAACGAAGAAGCAGCAAACAAAAACATTTAGTACATCAAAACCTACGTAATCAGGAACACTATACGAAACCTACGTAATCAGGAACACTATACAAAGAATAGTCAAGAAATACCAAGACAAGCAAAATAATGTATTTCCTTTCTAAAAAAAAAAAGCTAATTCCCTCATTACTATGAAAATTCATCTTTATAAAATTAAGGTTATAGATTAATGCATTGCCTAAAAGTCTGTGTTCCATAAGGAACTAAGCATTGGAACACTGAGGCAACAGAAGAATAAAACTTTTTATTACCTGGGATCTGTTTCCTTTTCCTGTTCTGTGAAAATAAAGAAATCCTCTTTCCTAGTGAATATAGAAGAGTCTGGGATCTTTTTTGAGACGGAAGAACATTGTGTAGTTTTCAGCTCTTGTGAAAGATTTGAACAGTTTTTCTCTTGAAAACTGAACTGCAATGTAAATGATGAAAAGTGTATCTGGTTAAAATGACAATCCAAAACAGAAACTGCCAGACTGTCGTAGTATGTAGTACAGATATTTATATCGATATTTTTGCATTTGACAAGGTCCAAGCACATTATAAATCTAATTATATATTGAATAACTTGCAGAGTCACAATCAAATTGAGTTTTGAAGTCACGCTATATGAAGAAAATTCAGGTCCTAGTTTTTTGTATCATGAGTATCACACTGAACACAGCATGCATGCACACCTGGACAGCGCAAAGGTTCAGAAAATCATTATGTCCAGGCTGACTCAGAAGTCAGCTGTGGTAAATATATTTACACCTAGGAAATCATAGGAAATTCTCTTATAAAAAGTATTTTTACTCACCATATTTATATTTCCATGTTGTGCAGATAAATTCACTTTTGATGGGCTGTTAAACACAGAAACAAGGGAGTTCTGAACACTGGTCCCATCTTGTAATGTGCATGAACTGAAAATACCAATTGAATAATATAAGTATTTTTACAGAAGTGCAAAATTATTTACTTTTCAGTTCAGGATTTTCTATTTATTTCCTTTCACACTTAAACAGGAAAAAAAAAATAAATCATTCAACAATTCCTGCCTTTTAAAAGCTGAAATTTCACTGTTTTATAAGTGAACATCCTTCTCTACATTTAATTATAAAGATACATGTGAAATGCAAAAAAATATATTTAACTAAATAAAATGGTAATAAGTTATATAATGCTTACTCTTTTGAAATGTCATTTGTGGCTTTGCTTCTTATATACTGGCCAAGTGGTTTACATTCATCTGAAATTTAAAGGCAGGTATTTCCATGTTCCATGTAAGAATGAAAGTTTAAAAACAGAGACACAAACCAGCTGAAACCCCTTGTTAAGTGTCTTAAATAATATGATAAATAATAGGTTGAAAATTGTACAAATGTCTTAACACTTAAAATATTTCTTCTGTGGGTTTTGAGCTAATGCAAAGATAGCAGAGATAAGCAGTCAAATAAAATAACGACTATGCAGTTGCAGGCCATCCAAAAGATATTTCATTATTACTTCCTCAACTCTCCCTTATGTATTACATTTGCCTCAATATAGGTGACATTGAAGGAAAAGTAACAAACCTGGTGGTAAAGTCAACTAACCAAAAAAATTCAGGTAGTTGTCTTCACTGTGTACTGTAATAAATTATTCTCAAATAATAGCTTGTAAAATAATTTCTGCACAGGAAACAAAGAATTTTGTTAACCATACCTAAATCTCTACTGTCAAAGTTGCTAGCAAATACTGATTTCTCATCATCAATATCATCCCAAACATCATCCTGCAGTTCAAAGTCCACATCAAAAGCATCTGAAAAACAAGATCTGCTTTTATCTGCATCCATCAAGTTACACATTAAAGATTTAAACTTTATTTTTATGCCATTGCCTCAGCTTTTCCCACACTCAAACACTGAATGTTTCCAAGGGAAAGCTGTAATATTTTTGTAATGGATGAGTACAACAAAACCTGTCTGGTTTATGACCACTTGCTCAACCTTTTGAAAGGAGGATTGTAATATATGCAACTTTTCTCAGCATTGTTTTGAGAAAAGTCATCCTCAGTGTAGATTCTAGGAAAAGCATGGCTATATCATACTTTGCCTTTGTCAAAAGCATTGCTTGATTCCAAACTTAGTACTTTTAATTCAGTCCTTTCTTCTCTCCAGTTTTCAACACACTGAATGTTCTCTTCCTCCCACGCAGATCTAATGCCCAAGAACCATGACAAACACACTTTCAAGCATTGTTGTTAAAATTCTTAATTAAAATGTGAGTTAATGTTTTAAAATACTTTTTTTTTGATGTTGCAAAGATGACTTTCCTGTTTCCTTTAACTCTTTCCCTTTTGTTTGTTGTGTTATTTCTTTCATCATCAGTGCAGTTCTCTCTGCTATCTTTTTTCATCTTTCTTTTGCCAAACTACCCTCCAGCATCAGGCAGTGCTGAAATCTTCATTCTCTTGCCATGGCCCTAATATGCCTATAAAATCCTGATCCCGGTCTCCCTTTCAACAGAGGGGGAGCAGGACAGGCTCAAATCAGAAATCCTTTTCCAGAGACATTGGCAACACCAGGAAGGGACTGACGTCATTTTGGATGTGCACACTCAGCACAGTGCATTACTGCAGTTACACAGACTAAATTATGTATTTAGGTTACTACAATTTCATTGTATATTCTTAATTATCTTTCTCAACTACTTTTTTTTTTTGTATAAAATGGAAAGATAGTGTATTGTAGATGCAGTTAACTCTATAAAAATCATATGAAATGATGCCTTTATTAGAACTATTTTTAGTGCATTTCTGTAAAATCCAGCCAGCCCAATCAATCTGGCCAAGGTTGGCTTTTCTGCTGCTATTCAACGTAGATGCTTTTTAGTCAGCAATATCTGCTACATCCCCTTGATCCTGTATGATTTGCCTCAAGATGTTCCTGAGCACAGACTATAGCTATACTGGAATATCCATGAGTCTTCCCATGACTTTATTCTTTTAACACAATCATATGATACATTAATACCCTGCCCTCTCCCCCCAGCAACCCATGATACACCTATGCAACAGTCTTCTATCTTAAGCCTAGAGAACAACTACAGCAGGTAAATGAGTACTGCAGGAAAATATGAAGCATGAAAGAAATAGGATGACAATCCCATCACCAAAATATTAAGCAAAAATGAAATTACAGAACCATAGAATGGCATCCCTTCCACATCCCCTCCAGTGTGTTGATTGTACCACACACCTTGGTGTTGTCGTAAAACTTGCAGAGGGTGCACTCAATCCCATTGTCCTTGTTGACAAGGATGTTAAAATTGTGCAGTATAGCTGCCAACACTCAAAGCAGTACAGACTAAAAAAAGTTTCCATTCATTTCAGCATAGTGTTTGTTATATGTCTGAACATGACTTAAACATTGGAACTGCTATTTAATAGCCAAATTAATCAAAGCCTCATTCACATCGATCTGCTGTCACCAAATACAAAGGCAACAGGAACACAGTGAAAACATCATAGTTATATACTGATAATGAAGACAAATCATTTAACACCATGTGTAAGAAGATTTGTGGCCTTTCCAGTGGAGAAGAAACAGAATATTTTTTTCCAGATAAGGATGTTTTACTAATTATGACTCACCTACTGAATGGTCACATTTTGTCAACTACCAGACAAAAGTCCATTCTTTACTAACTTCTTCCAGCAGAAAGGGAAAAGAAGAAAATATACAGATATAGGGGTAAAATACTTCTTGCACTACAAGTGCCTTCAGTGGAAATATATTATAGTCATACCTTTCAGGAAGTATTATAGATTTAGAACTTCATAGATTTGATCTAGTCATTACTGTTTTATTGAAAGGTACATTTGGACATTTATATATACATTAGAAATTCTTAGTGATACCAGAAAGAAACCCAATTAAGACCACTATATGTCCCCTATACATTCAGTGTTCTATGTTATACTGGTTGTCATAGTGATTTCAGCAAGTTTGAGTTTACAAATACATTCAAATCAAAACAGTAAAAAATCATAATTTCAAACATTAGCAATGACTTACTACTTTCCCCATAGTTCCAGGATTGCAGTTGTTTCTGAGATCCCCCTAAGCTACTAATATTATCTGCCTGGTCCACTGAAGGTAATGAAGATGACTGTTCATTGCTAGACCTATTAAAATAAAAGGAAGAAGTCAGTGACATGCCAGTAAAACAGTACTAGAAAACTGCAAAATAGTTTTAGTCAGAAAACAGATTTTAGTTGTTACAACTTAATACCGTCTAAAATAAGGCAATTTTCTTTTGTTACTTATATTAATCAGTACCTCAGCAATGCCAGCAATGAAGATTTAGGTGTAAAAACAAATTGCTTGATATCCACAGTTTGAGTTTGATTTAACATCTGCATCTAAAGAAAGCAGATTATTGTAACTGATAAGATATAAAGATATTGAAAATCATTGGTTTTTAACAACCTTAATGACGTCATTAATACTGTATGAAGTTAACGTAATTTTTAAAGATCATATGTAAAACCTGATGTTTGCTTACCTAACATAATCAGTTAAAAAGGTTTGAATTACTTGTGTCTTGTGGACTTATCCAAGTACTTTGGCAAAGTCAGACTGGTTATCACTAACTCTCAACTGTATTAGCTATAGGCTAAATCATTCTCTATTGCACGTAAACAAGCAAACAAAACTGAGGAAGAAATAAAACACTCCAGTATCTCAAATGCCATTCTTGTTGCAGAAAGAACTAGTGTAGTACTTTCAAAGGGAAAAAGTGTAACCCATGAAACCCTTCAAAGGTTAAAAACTAACATGGTTGGTTTTTCTATAATAGGTGTATTTATCTGTCAATGCAAAAAGATCTCATTGTAGCATTACTCTGATAAATACCACTATTTATTTTCATTCAGGTCATATTTGGTCCAAACCAAGTCACAGTACAGTACCTTCCAGTGATGCCTCTGTATCTTGCCCACCACAATCTATCAAACGCTATACAAGTAAAACCAAAGAATACATGTATAGTAGTGGATCATTTGAAGTGTTCCAAACAGCAGCAGAACCTCTCAAAGATTCCTGGACATTTGGTACCTTTGTACTTCTTTCCTTTTTGTATTCCACACAGTAAAGATAAACTTGAGTGTTCAAGTGTTCATATTTAGTTATAAAATTCTCTCTGCAAACAATACATACAAATATGTAACAGTCTAAAAGAAATCTATTCAATGGCTGACTGTATTCAAATGAACCTTTAACCGTTTTACTGGGGGTACACATGAAATTGAGTTCCTGCTCCTTAAATCAGCTAGGTACAAAGAAAACTTTGCATCTCCATTCATCTCAGACTTTGGAGGTACTCCAATTTTACCTGAGAAGAAAAGGAATTAAAATAATCTTCAGATTAATTTAGAAGTGATAAATCCTAATTCTTCCCAGATCAATGGGAACTTTGCCACTAAGCTTAGTATGTTCTAATAAAGATCTTAAAAGATATAACACACCAATATTTATATAAAAGTGCAACACGCTGTACATTGCTCTTTAATCAGATGTTGCATGTTCTGAAAGGTATTATTAATCATGTAGTTCCTATAAAAGCGTAAAAGACAAAACTTGTTATTCCTGTTTTTATGACTGCATGATAGCAGCAACTGAGGCCTGACTCTCTTGACACATTGCTTCTGTTAATGTAGCTATTGCAATAAATTAAGCTATTCTAAATTATATTTGTCTAAAATTAACAGAAATAGTAGATTTAAGGAAACTCACAGCAGTCATGTCCACACGTGTCTTTGTTTTTACAGCGGTGGTTGCATTCTCTGTTTCCAGATTTCTTGTAAGTAAGCTCTTGTTTAGGTCTGCCTCCTAGATACATACAGAAATGCTCATTTTTTATTTCATATGTATTGTTGTGAGAGTACTTCAGGCAGTAAAAGACAGGCTAGAAGTAATCTGAGTCACTAGAATTTTGTTGCCTTCAACAAAACTTTGGGCTGCTCAAACAATATAATTGGAAAGAAATTAATCAGTGCTACTGACAAACAGAGGCAGTACACATTCCCGCATTCAAATGATAATATTAAATACCAAGTACTTAATTCTTATGTTCAAATTCATGAAAGAATTGCACTGCAGCACTTGACAAGTGGAAGCAGTGCCGTTGTATTTCTGTTATACTTCTGAAAGAAACAGTGTGGGTAAAGATGTAGCTGTCTACTGAAAGCAAACCTCAATTTTCTGTTGACTTTGGTATTAGCCAGGTGTTATGATCTGACCATTTACCTGTATCTCCTTTTGCTGCTGACAGACTCTGTGGTGAGCTATAACATGTATCAAGTGAAGACCTGGCTTTCAGGTTTTGATTTGTAACCACCTTACTTCCCACTGGTTTTGGTGTTAAGTAAAAGGCTGTATACGCTTGCTGTATATCAAGGCCAACTTTAGGAAAAAAAAGAATAAGAAAAATAGTTAAAATTGCTATAAACTCTTTCTAAACTACTGATTACTTTCAGTTTTCTAAAGAGTATAAATGTTACTAAAGGATCATGGAGATTTATTAAGTAACGTACCATTAAAAGCACACTATTATATGAATAGATTCTTTAAGATCAAGATTAAAAAACCCCAAACATTTTCAGAATTAAAGACATGGTTACTAGACAAGTAACAAAATTGGTCGCTTTAACAGAATTTTTTTCTGTACTATTTTAAAACTACATTTATCTATGGCTTTACACTGCCAACATAATGGTGATTGACACTGAGGGGACCTGTGTTTAAATCTACACACATTAAAGGACAAAATTCTCCACTCCAGAACTGTCTTGCTACTAAAGTGGAGATGAATCCATATTTAATACTTTTTCTATCACAATGCAAAACCTAACCATTCACAAAGACAGCTCTTCCCAGCATAAATAACTTATCAAAATGATAGGTTATCCCAACTGAAAGTTAATTCAACTTCAAGGCAAAGGGCAAAAGAGAATCCTAATCTGTATCAGAGTAAAATACTATCTCCCAGCAACAGTTTTGGTGTTTCCCAGTTCATTAATACACTAGTAAATGAAACAGATATGTAATTAAGACTGCTAGTAATACTCATGTAATATAATTCTGTTTCCAGATCAGTTCATTTTATTATAATTTTTGGCTTGATATAAAGTGTTTTAATCATTTATTCAAACTGTCATGCAGTTGTTTGTAAATTAAAAGCATATCAACCAACCTACCATAATCAGAACTAATTAAATTTATACTAATTTCCTCCGATTTAAGAGCTCTTTTCACTTCAATTTTCTTTATCCAATTACCAGTTTTCAGCAGCACAGAATCCCTGTAATTTATCAGTGAAATTTTGTTAGGCACGGACAGTGAACACACAATTTTATACTATGACATCTGTAACCAAGTAAAGGAGCCTTTCTTTGGTCTTAGTTCTTGGATTTTGCTTGCTACGTGGCCTAAGAATAACCTTCCAATAATGTATGATCCATGGTCATAAGAAAGCCAGGATCCTGCAGGTAAGTTTCAGCTCTGCCAAAAGTGCCAGACTTCAGCCAGAACTCATGTGAAGGTCACACAGTTGGAAAAGGTTTTGTTTCTCCTTTCCATTTGCTCCAAGTATACCTTAAGCCAGCTGGAGAATTTAATTCCATCTCTGAGTGAAACAATTTTGACAATATGATATAATTAAAGAAATATAGCCATCAAGAGTAAGTAACAACTTGAGAAAGTGTTTTTTAAATAGGTTTGTATTTATGGTTTATATTGATATGGAAATTGTTATGACTTCCACAACATGACATCAGTCTTGTATAGATACTTACACATACTCTCTGTACTGACAAGCACACTGGCATGTTCTGGGGGGTTTTGAGTCTTGTGCAGCATTTTAAATGAGTCACAACAGTGACCAAAAAATGCTGTAGGATCAAGAGTGATTTTGTACCATTTATCATCAATACACAGTATTGGAAAACTCACAAATCACAGTGAGGATTAAAAGCCAATAGCCTTAAAAAACGTGAGGCAAACCCCCCCGATAATACGTACATAATTTTCTGATTAAAAATGACTTGATTGTCAGCATCTCCTATAACCAATGTAACATAGTGAAAGTCTGTTGCTGTTCTCTTTGTTTGTAGCTGCTCATAGTTTGTTAATCTGATGGTTACTAAGATTTCAGCCAATGTATCACTGTATTTTGGAAGCTAGGAAAAAATGATATAGAAGAAGACATAACTGCTAAAACATGCAAAGTAACATATGTGCTCTACCATAGATTTTTAACTGTTGATACAAACACAAACTCTACTCAGGCAATTTCAATTTATGGTACAATGTTCATTTGTTGTTCTGAGACATTGTTATACAGTACTAACTTGCCCATAGCTAAATATTCTAAATTTTATTAAGATTGAGAGTAAAAGACAGTCTACGTTAAGCCCTTACAAAAAATTCTCCTTTGTTCAATGCAAACAGAAAGATACAAGAAGAAAACCTAGGTGTGTTTTGACATCACAACATTCCTCTAAAAGATACATTTAACTGTTTAATCTTCCTTCTGAGAATAACTTTAGAGATACTCATCTGGTGTGTCAAATGACAAACTAAAGTAGAATTGATTGTTACAACAATATGATTTCACACATTATTGAGTTTTTAACTTCACAGGTATCTTCATGAGACCCTTTAAGGCTATGTTTCAAATTTTGTATTTCAGAAAGGTAGCATGGCTGTGTGATCTGTTTAAAGACAAAATGAGTATCAGAACTGCAAAGCTCTTGATGGCACATAAAACTGCACCCTTCCTTTGAAAGGGTACCAGCTAGTTTAATGCAATCATTTAGTGTTTCTCTGTATTCCTAAACGCGATATTGAAAATAAACATCAGTTAATGCTTCTTCAGTAACATTTGTATGGATGCTTTTTCTGTCTCTAGGATTTGTTTATAATTAAGATAGAAGAGGCCTCTCAGGCTTACGTATAATGCTAGAATGTGGAATATATTGGTTCGCATCTGGAACATAAAATTCTATTAATGGGAGAGAGAGGCCAATGTATTACATGGAATGTCTATTCCATGGCCCTCCTTCAGCATTTAAGAATTTGATTATACATACTAAGGTGGACAGAGGCCTGTCCTATTGTGTTATCTTCTATCAGCAGAGGCTCAAAATTTCTTTAAGTCAGTATTTGCTCTTTCATTTAATAATATCATGCTCTTTTATTTGATAATATTGTCATAAAATAAACAATAGAAAAGCATTTACCTGTTCAATGCCAAGTTCATATTTTGGAAGGTGCAAAACAGATTCTTTTATCTGGTTTCCAAAAGGAGGATGTCTGTTTAAAATCTGCAAAGATTTAATTTCATTTCTGATACATTCAGCTGATCAGAGATGCCAAGAGAAATGTAAATGCAAGGAATCAAAGTCATCAGAGTAGTTATACTATCAATAAAAGCCCTTATCACTCCTGATTCTTTCCTGTCAGCAGTGCCCAGAGTAGCAACAGAACCAAAAGAAAACTTCAGTATTTTTCATGTTGCTACCACTGCTCTTCAGGTAACAGCCAATGAACTAGCCAATAACCTCAAAACCTGACTACCCAGTTTTATATGAGGTGACTCTTTTATGTTGCCCTAGTTTTTGTCAAAACAAAACAAATGACAGGAAGACTGCAGAAGGAGGCAGAAAAGAGAACTCAAATTCCTAAAGCCAAAACAGAAAAACCCAAGTAAGATTGATTTCCTTTAGAAATCTGTTTTATCTTCCCGAACACTGGAAAAACAGTTTCCTCAGAAAAGAAGCCAAAAGCTAAAGAACTTGTCCTGGGGTCTAACTTCCGTAAAATAAGAAGTGCTTTATAGATGATTGAGAAGAACTTTGTTTTATGACTATCTTTAACTAAAACTAGCAATAATGGAAATTCAGGATTCTCAATTAAAATACATGAAGAGAAACTTTAAATATATATTCCCTTTCTAATACTTGTAAAACAGAAATGCATATTGTCTTTTGTTTCAAACCATATAATGATGAAATTCTACAGATTTAAGCAACTGTTTTCCAAACCCAGCCAAATCAGTGAAATTCTCCACATTCAATTTGCTACAACAAAACATCATACGTATTTTCAAGAAAAAACAGCAGCAGCCACATAAGTTTCTAATTCACCAGTATAAGCAAATTCAAGGCCAGGCTGGATGTGGTTCTGGCAACCTTATCTAGTTGAAGATGTCCCTGCTCACTGCAGGAGGATTGGACTAGATAAGCTTTGAAGGTCCCTTCCAACCCAAACTATTCTATGAGTCTATTATTCTAAGCCATTCAATTTTGGCAAGAATCATATAGTAGATATATATTAACCATACCACTTTTACTGGTAACAGTATTAATACTCATTATTTTCCTTATACTTATTTGCATACAAAATAATCAATTACCAGTTCAAGTTCCCTTGCATTTGTTTCTTCTATTTTTTTAAATGATGTCAGCCCAGCATTTACCATAGCGTTTGACAGTGATACACCTGGGAAAAATGGAAGTTTTATGCTGTTGAATAACAATCACTACCCTCAAACTGTTCTCAGCAACCTCATTATAGCAGGTAAAACCAAAGCAGAAATCACTTAATAGTATGTCTGTCCCAGCTTTTTGCCCAGCAAATCACTAAACTTTTTTCCAGTTGATTGCTTTTAGTATCATTTCTCTTATCCATTAAATGCAATATAAATCAAACATGAAAACACTCAATATTTCAATATTGACAAGTTTAAGATACATTTTCTAGAGTAAATCAGATTTTAGATCACTTTCTGCAAGAGCCAGGAAACATGTTCCATATAGACATGATGGAAAAAACACATGACAAAACATTGTCTCAGAATATTTTTCCCTACCTAAGGAATTATTTACCTATGTTAAAGTCATAGCGATCTCAATGTTTTTGAGCAAGCTAATAATAAAATACACTAAAAATAAGTACTTTTTAATCTTTTAGGAGTCTTTGCAGATATAGCAAAAATTTTTCCTCTGGCATATCTGCCACAAAAGCAAACTGGCAGAGAATTCCATACAATCTTGTTTCTCTTTTCATGATTCCCAGTTCTTTCAAACTTCCAGTGAGATTTAGAGTCATCACAACATAAGAGAAGGCACTTCCCTAACCTAACATTACAGCCTTCTACAATAACTACAATAATTTTAGGTAAAAGAATGAGTATGTGGATTCTTCACATGTAATTCTGTAGGAACAGTAAAAGAGATCTGAAAATTGTAGCGATGCTACATATCAAGGCTTCTCGACTAGATCACTGGTCGGCCCGGACCAGGGAAGGGACAGATAACACACACAGTGTGAGCGTCAATTTCCTCGTTCATTGCGCGGTTAATTTCTTTTATACTAGCAACTGTGGGCGGGATTACAGGTGTGTCATAGGGAGGCGGTGACTAACTTTCTATCTTTCTGTGACACTATGAGATCTTCTGAACGCCAAACCCTACAGAAAATTAATTGGGAAACCTCTGAAAAGACTTTTAAGTTGCTTCTTGGAAGACATTACTGCAATCTTACAAGAAAAGACTCATTTCAACTCAAGAATGTAACAATTTAGAGAAACAGAAGACCTTTTGTCCTTTTATGCATATTTCAGTATGTTTTGGGTCTGACTGAGGGAAAGCATCTTCTGTCATCTCCCCTCTCCTTTGCTAAAGCTCTGCAAACAGTCCAAAGAGTCTCAGTTACTGCAGCTACTTCAGTTAAAGCTGTTCCCTTGTTTCTTTATAAATGAAGTTGAAGACTAGTTCTTTTGTCATAATTCCCAAAATGGCAGAAGGGTTTCGCCACTGAATAAGAAACAATAAGACTTTCTTTTTGTCCTTTATTTCTTAGCAAGAAAGAAAACAGAGGTGGAAATCAAACTGAGTAAGTAGTAAAGGTGATAAAATCCTATATGGCAAGTGATTGTTAACCTGCCTATCAGAACAAACGAATAGAAATCAAGCATAGCAAACAAGAGGGAGTATCATTACTGAACAAAACTAACAGCAGTAAGAATTCAGCTGAATTCAACCTCAGCAAGGCCAAATCTCAGTTAAAGAACAGTCACTCTTTTAAAAGAAATACAGGTTACTAAGGCCTTTTTAACATTAAAAACCCCATATTGAGATAACAGTTTAGAAATCAAGACTTTCTGAATATGTTACGTGTTATCAATAAATTTCTGTGTGCTCAAGCAGTTAACTCATAAAGACATAGAATAGGCTTAGCAGCCATAGCATGAGAGAAGTCAAGAATCAGACATACTAATGTAGGCATCAATTCAATATTTGATTCAGGAGAAGAGAGTGAACTGTCAGCAGATGGTTCACAAGAAGCCTGTGAGCAGAACAAATGGAACTCTGAAAGTCAGCAGCTCTTTGTAACATGTGCTGGAGAGCAATGATACCAAAGAAAGAAAACAGGACAGATATGTATATATAGCACTTATATTATTAAAAAACCGAAACTGTCTTTATTCTATTCAATACAGTGTACAGGAAAGGATTTGACTACACTGTAAGTGCCATGTTTATTCCACTGATCCTACCCCCCAGAAATGCTGAGTGTGAGGCAGACCCTTCAGATGATCATGTGCACATCAGCACAGATCCAGAACTGGTGGAAATGGGTTCCTACCACACTGTACCGTCCTGCACACAAGCTAACGAGCTGTGTCCCTTCCTTTGAATCCACACCTATATAGCTTCTGCACCTGGGCTGGCAAGGCTATAATGTACTGTGCAATATGGATCTTCTGGTTTAGCTATTCTCTAATTTGCAGATCTCTGTACTGTGCTCTTCTGTACAGAGCAGATGTGTCTTTAAAGAAGAAATATAGAGAACACTGCAGTGAATTCTAAAAGCAAGAAATTATAAGATCAGACATAAATCAGGAAGCTATACTATTACCTCAAACAAGTATAACTATGTTTTTGTAATACAGAGCACTCCAAAATTTCTGAACTCCTTCACAAATAATTATGACAAGTTTCTACTTCCAGCCAGAAATTCATCTATTAACTGAATAGAGTGATAGGAAGAAACTTGTGATCCTCATGTGTGTAAGAACCTCATGCACAGTATACAATTTCTATTTCATGATTCCTATCCAGGTCAAAATAAATTAGAGAGCTTTCATGCACACGTGTTACAGGACCTATAGTGAAAGCTGTTTGGAAAGAAAGGCATAACTTAAGAGATATGCAATCACACAAATGTGGACTATGCCCAAGATACTGAGATGAACATTAAGAAAGAAGAACAACTCTGAAATACTTTGAAAGCCTGAAGAAGATTAGTGAATGCATTACTTTTACGACAGACTATTCTGACAACTGTGGTACTCAATTGTGCAAAGTAGTAAGGAGACTCATTTAATTATGTATGCAGACAACTCAAAAATTAGCAGGCTAATTCTGAGTCTTGATTTTTCTATTGGATTCGTCCTTATAATTGTGACTACTACCTACCAATTTTTTCCAGTTGTTTAGACACATGAAGAGAATTTTCCCAAAGTCTGCATCTGAAACACTTTGCTAAAATCAAAGAGTTTAATAAAGCAGAAAAGTTGTCCTTACATGATGCCAGAAAGTCAGTTAACCCTGTAAAAATAAGATTGACTTATATTAACCAACTAAAATGTAGCTTATTATTATATGTACCAAAAAAGATTTAAATTTTTCACCATACATCTAGTGACTCTTAAGCCATTTCTAAATATTCTGCCAGTATCTTGTGTCAAAGTAAAGTCTTGAATAGGAATGCATCCCAGCTGAGCCTGAATAAGACTGGAAAAAAAAGGCTGTTTTGGTATATAAGCCATACTGTAAGCAAAGTATAACAACATAAAACTTTCTATTGAAAATAATTCAGAATAGAAACAATGAAATGCAAATGATGCAAACTTTAGCATCTAAAATGACAGCTTTTCAATGGAAAGTAACAAAACAATATCATATTTACCAGTTTATTTTCATTTCTCTTGTTTTTATCTTCCCCTCCATTGGAAACCTATGAATGAAAATAAACAGATTTTCTGCTCTTCATTTTATTTATTACTGGAAAGATTTTCCTTTTTCAACATACTTATTTTTTATACCTGATAGTTATTTTGTCCTTGTCTTTATTCAATGTGTTCAGTATTTTCTTTTCATTAGTTCTTAACTTGACATCCAGAAATTCTGTGCAGTTGGAGATCATTGTAATCTGTAACAATTTAACTTTTTTTATTCATTCTTTTTCTTTGGCATTTTTGATACCACTTCTTCCAATTACCTTCTTTTTAAAAATAAAAAGCTTTTAAAAAAACATTCTTGTCTCAACCTTATACCATGGAAGGAAGCTCAGCTGATTCTTTCTAATACTGACGAACTTCATCTTCCTATATTGCCTATTAAATGGGAAGACTTATTTGGTTTTAGACTGCTATCGCACTTGAAGTTATCCAGAATCAACCACACAGCTAATACATCATGACATACAAAGGCAAATATAAGTAATTTTTTGCTCTCTTATGCATTTCAGTTTACTTTCTTCATACTTTCATAGCAAACCAGTCTCTTTAGGAGAAAAGGCTTTCCATTTTTTCATGACCAATCTGTTCTGCCATAGTATTTGCATGAGAACAATGTGTCTTTTGTGACTTAACAGTGGCAATAACAACCTCTTATTTGAGAGAGGAAAATTATTTAAACCAGAAAGACAGCAACATTCCTTTAAAAGCAAAATGTGCTCTCCATGCAACTTGTTTTGGCACTAAAGCATAACTACTAAGCCACAATACAATACAGTGACACATAGACAGAACAGCTTCAGCAACTTTTATCTTCATAAACAATGTAAATGAGGGTAGAAATAATTTGAAAACAAAAGATCTCAAAGAGAAGAAAGCCTCAAAAGTACTCCATAAGGAATTTATTTAGATGTAGTCTCTGAAACTTTATATTGACAAAGCGTGAGCTGCTTAAATTAAAACTTCTGCTTATCTTTGAATCCACTTAAAATCAATTGATCATATGTAAATATTCTTAGAAAAATTACCAATTCATTTAAAGTCTCTGTTCCCTTAATTGTGAAAAATTGTTTCACTGTATCAAATGCAATATAATGCCACGCCATTAATCTTCCAGTCTCTGTAAAAGAAGAACATACCTTAAAAAATAAACATGCCAAATGTTTTTCATGTATTTTTAAAGTCACAAAATCAAACTGATTTTCTTTTTAGAGGAGTCTATGAGATTTACCACCACTGACTTGGTATATATTATTGCCCCCAGCTGCCTGATGGACATTACTGACACCATCACAGGATGGCAGAAAGAAACATGTGCCAGGTACAGTTTTCTCCAATGAAGATGAATTCACAGTAATATACCAGAATGTGAACCGTGGTTGCTGAAAAGCAAACCATTTCTAGCAGAGGACTGTAGAGAAGAGCAGGTATTGATAAAACCCATCCTTCTTTGCACTGTCACATCCAACTATTCTGTGATAATTTTCTGTAATTTTCTCCTAATCTGCAGCAAATTTTCCAGCAATAAGGGATCTATTCATGGATGAACATTAAGAGAATGAACTTCCATGATTTGCTAAAGAAACTTGTTCATATATTCTAGTCAAACAATCTCTCAGATTCTACTCTCTACCTACATTTCTGTACTTCTGTTTATGGGTCCTATTAAGTTGTGACCCGTTGCAGTTCATTACAATCTCAACATCACTGCTGAAAATCAGTTTATTTTAAAAAGGTGTTACCTGTTGGTTTGAATTTATTTTCTTCATCCATCCTGATCAAATCAAAAGATGATAAACCATTTAAGTTCTTCAAACATAGTTCTATCAACAAATTGAAAATATATGTGGGTTTAGTATATGCAGAAAACTTCCCTATGTACAAACCAGAAACACTATCAAATTGCACTGAATGCGTACCCAAGTAATTCCATAGAACTCAGGTAAAGGTTTTGGAATATGAAACTGCTTCTGCTAAAGTTAGTGGTTAAGTTCTGCCTGGGGTAAGCTCAGTGAAATATACTGATACAGGACAGCACAACTCTTTTTCAGGCAAAAATTATATTCGTACAATGTTCAAAATTTAAAAGTATGTTGGGAAAGCACTCAAAGTGATAGCAACCAGAAATCATTCACATTGCATGTGAAATGTATGAGAACATAAGTACATACATTAATACAAAATACTTCACGTGTGCAGGGAAAAGGAGCTACTTTCTGCAAGAACTGTAAAAAGAGGTTTTTAAGATCAGAGTACTCAAAGAAATACAATCCACACCTAAAAAGCATTTATAAGTGAAGCCTTCTACTCTAGCACTGTATGTAGAGGTGATTTCAAACCATGCCTTCTCACATAAAAGCTTATTTAGGTAGTAACATGCTTCATTAAGTGCCAAAAATAGAAGTGTTCTGACCAAAAAGACAGGAAAAGGTAGAAAATAACTGAATGAACATAGGAACTAGTTAACTTTTCATACTGAGAAGTAAGAAGTGGTAAATGCTCTATCCCTGGCAGTGTTTGAGGCCAGGTGACATAGCCTTGGGCAATATGGTCTAGGGTAAGGTGTCCCTGCCCACGGCAGGGGGTTGGAACTAGATGATTTTAAGGTCCTTTCCAACCAAACCCATTCCATGATCCTATGATTCTAATTTCAAACTGGTTCTGAACAAAGTGAAGATGTTTACATTTTATGTCCTTTGTTAACAAGCCTAAATTTATGATGCAGGGAAGATAAAAAAGCCGTTTCAGAAACTGGCAAGTATAGCAACAGAAATTGGTGAAAGTAAATGAGATCCATCAAAGGAAAAGCAACCAAAATTTACGTGTTCTGCACCACACACATTTCTGAGTATGTATATGGAGATGAGATAGGTAAAAGCTTTTTTTTCTCTACACAAGAAAAACCTTTTCATCAGTCAAAATGTATTGATAATGTTTTGAAAGTATCATATAAAGTGAATAACACAACATAGTGAATTACATTTGTTTTGTGAATGAATCTATTAAAACTAATGTAAATATAATATACATGGATAACCCTGCCCTAAAATATAACATTTCACAAAAAAACCCGTAAAAGTCACTTACCTTGTAATTTTGCTTCAATGCCAATTTTATCCAATCCAGATGAAAAACCTTCATGAAAAGACAAAAAAGGCTTTTTAACTTAATATAATGATATACTTCCTCCTTGATATCCTTACTCATCAAAACCAATTTGCTGATTTTGGGGAGCCAGAAGAATACCTCAAATTGGTGAATTTCATTTATTACACTGGGAACAAGTTGAAAGCCTTACATAGTGTAAGTATCTAAATATCAGCAAGTGACTGTTAGAGCAAATGTACAGAGGTAAAAGCTGCAGATATTCCCCTATGTAAAATATTAGAGCCCTAAAAGTTGCAGAAATGTCAGAACTTCACATGTAGAGTTTTCCTGGTTTAGAATACAGGAAGCCACCTAAATCATAACATCCCTTCAAGCACTAGATGTACTGTGTGCCAGTCCTATCCATAAATCCTTACAAAAAATTGTCTCCAGGAAGTGCCCAATGACCTGAATGCAACAAAACCAGGACATTTCATAATCAGGTGTAAAGCAAGTGGCCAGGAACAAAGACATGGTCAGGGCTGGGGACTAAGGGACTGTTCTGGGCAAGACAAACCAAGGACATCAGCATTAAGATTACTGATCTTTAATTTTAGAAAAACTGTTAAAAATTAGACAGCAGTTTTTTAGCAGCACATTATCTAATTAGCGCTGAAAAGTACATTATGGCTTAATACTGTATTAATACATGGTAAAGTGTATTAAGTTCAAAAGAAATAGATAATTGAGAAGCTGTAAATGCTTTCTTCATAGTTTTTTAATATTATACCATGCTGAAACTTCTATTACTTCTATTAAAGCAGCTGAAAATGTTCCTAAAAAGTCACAAGCCATATCACACATCTTGTTTTCAAGCCCTTATGAAATAATGGTGCATAAAAAACTAAAAGAAACAACATGGATCTAACACATCCTAGTGTCATAACTTAGATAAATTAAAAAACCAACAAACCATAATGAGTTGGATTTTTTAAGGCTCTGATGTACAAGAATGTTGATCGTATCCACTGCAAAGCTACAGTGGCATCCGTGACAGTACGCAGCACTATTTCTGCATTCAAGTGCTCAACAAGATGCCTGTGCAAGCTAGTGAAAGAAAAAAGTAAAAGGTAAGTACATTTACCAGTTAGTAGTACAAAAAGTGCCCAAAACAAAACAAAGCCCTTCCCAAATCACAACAATTTTCTGGGTTCATTTTATTTTTGTTTTCCTGACAACTGCTCACTTTAAGCAGTGACATCAACAGAACACTGTAAAGAATATGTAAATAATTTGGTTATTATGGCTTAATATCCAGCAAGCAAAAATAAAAACCCTATCAACTGTAAAGTTCCACATTCTTTAGAAAATAAAGCTTTAAAAGTTTAAATACATTTAAAAGTTACAGCACAGTGTTGGTATTTTGAATATATTTGAAAATTTAAACCTTAGCAAAATTTCATGTTTAACCCTTTAAAGTCTTAACTTTCCTACATGTTTCTCTTTATACTCTGTTCATGTCAAGTGAATTCTGTAGCTTGGTATTTTCCAGACTCTACAATCTAAAAATTCAGGACGATCTTTGTTCAGTTCTTGCTTTTTGTCTTTGCAACATGTACTGTTTCAGTTTCTTCAGTTTTCCAGCAGAAATCTGCAACTTTTTTGTTTAGTTTAAGATGTTCAAAAGATTTTTTTAGGTAATAAAACAGAGGCTGTTAATTTCTGTATAGCTTGGTTTGATTTTCCTTACATTACTTTCTACACATTCTGTAGAAACTATGAAACATTGCTACTGTCTATATAGTCTTATAAAAAAATGCTTACTTACCTGCTCTCTATTATATCAGCACCATTTAACATCTGCATATACTTTTCCCTTGTGCTCCAACGAGTCATAATAACTGCTGTAGCTGTAGTGTCAAACTGAAAAGTAAGATCACAAACAAAACCTTCTCTTTAGCACTTAGCAAAGAAATTTCAGTTGAATATACATCACATAGGTGTTGAAAACCTTAAAACTGTTTTCTTAAAATCCTTGTTGAAATGGCTGCTGAATGCCAAGGTCTCTAACTTAAGTGTGAGTTATAACTCCTGTGGGTAGCAAGCAGGACTCAGGATTCCAGCCCTTGCTGGCTGGCAGACACCAGCCCTTACATGCTAATGTGCATATAACAGAAACATGCTGAGAAACACCACAAATGTGAACTGTTACTGACCTCCTTACAAGGTCCACAGCCAAGGAAAGGATTCCTGACCACAACCAGAAAGAATAATTCTCTGACACAAATTCTTATCCATCATCTCCAAACATCAGAAAGTCTTGAACAGTCAACCCTTTTATGGTAAATTTCTATAATCTTCATATCTACTCGCAAACCACCTCACATTATT
The DNA here is from genome assembly GCA_009867235.2 of Psittacus erithacus. Lineage (NCBI taxonomy): Eukaryota > Metazoa > Chordata > Aves > Psittaciformes > Psittacidae > Psittacus > Psittacus erithacus. The sequence continues at coordinate 41,894 of WYDI02004042.1, read as the reverse complement.
TTGTTTTGTGAGGGGAAAAAAATACTGTTAGACTGATTTGTTGGGGTTTTTTTATACAAGAAGTTTCCTAACTTCTGCATTTTTTTAAGATTGGATTAACATATGTCCTACTGTAAGGCAGATTTTGGTAAATATTTCACGTATTGACTCAGGAAGTTGAAGCGGCTTAGGATTCTGAGCCACAGCTTTAAAAATCTTACTGAATTTACTGTAGCAAAAAAAACCCAAACCCAATCAGTTAAAAAAGTGAGGACTATTGGCATTTCCATGCGAGTTTAAATATTAGGTCCAGATAATATACTGTTGTGTCATGTACACAACATACTACAGTGGCTCATATAAGCAGCCTATCTCCTAACTATCTCCTGCATTAGGCTTTTATTGGCTCTGTCTATCCATCTGTCTATCTATCTATCTATCTTTATTCTAAATATTGAAAGGCTTAAAAGTGTAAGATTTAACATAAACGATTTGGAGACCTGAAAGAGGCAAAATTAAAATAACCATTTTTAAATCCCACCCCCCTCTTCTTTTTACAACCAAAGGAATGTCTAAAGCCTTTCTAACACACAGCATTCTTGGCATCAGCAACCTCTTGTGGAAGCAAAATGAAGTAGAACTCTTATGAAGGCACTGTTTCTGAACCTTCCCCTCTAATTCCACTTCTAACTCAGTTACATGTTTTCTTAGTCTGATGTGGACAGAACAAAAGCACATGACTCTCCATGCTATTATTTAATACTATTCAATATTGCAGAATCTTTATAATGCACTTTGTAAGTTGTATGCCATCTTCCTACTTTTTCTCTACTCCTTATTCATTATGTAACCCAAATGTGATCTTTAGATCTTCTTCCAGAGCAAGGTGAAGCAGTGCATTTTAGTGAACAATACAAAAGCAAACAGAATTCTTCCTTTATGAAGTTACCCAGGAGTAATTTAACTATTAATAACAACCCTTTAAAACCCAAATATTGCAGTAAAATTGTTGGTGTTGTAGTTTCTTTGCCATGAATAGTTTCTACTGATTCACCTATATATAGCATCAATATAATATAGCATTAACTTACTTGAGGCCTTCCTGCTCTCCCAATCATTTGCAGAATGTCAGTTTCACTGTACTCTTGGAACACTCCTCCAACATAGTGCATTGTGGATTTTATAACCACCAGATGTGCAGGTAGATTGACTCCCATTGCTAAGGTGCTAGTAGTAACTACATCAGATTAAAGTATATTGATTGCAAGATGAAAAACATCCAAAACCAGCAAGTAAGTGATTAATTCTTGATTCCTAAGGGCTCTTATTTTCTAGTGAAGGCAGTGGGCATTCTGCACCACAAAGACTTAAGACACAGATTACAGACATTGCATAACAATCTTTAACAAATTACATCCCAGTAATTTTTATTTAAACATTCCTTAACATTGAAGATATCCAGAATCCAATCCATCTTCAATATGACACATACACACTGAAGACACATTATTCATATTTCTTGATGGATAGATATTTGAATACAGCCCTGACTACATCTTGCCTTGTAGCGACCAATCTCTTTAAGATATTTTAAGTGATCAGTCATTAGCATTTTCATAACCATGGTACCAAACCAGAGTCACCACCAATACTATTGCACTACTTTACCAATACACACTCTCACACAGAAAACCTCAATCAAGTTTGTGGCAAATTCTTTCACACTCATGTTTTCTAATTAACTTTCTCTAACAAATAAATAGGGTGGCAGGAATTGAACATGCAAAAACAACTATAAAAGCCAAATGATAAAATATTGCACTGGGAAAACAAAGTAGTAATGAATTTTCTAATTCTTTTTTGAAATGAAAGGAGAACTAAAATTCAGGTGCAGCAGGAAGGAAAACTTTAATCTAAATTAAAGACATATCCACCCCATCTCGTGAGAGTATTACGTATTATGTTTTGTCATATTGTGTTGGTTGCAAAATGGGATATTTGTCAAAGCAAAATGAGCTAACCACAAAAAAGTTCCAAAGAGAGGTTACTTACCAGTGCAACCAGACTTCAGTCCATATAGGTGTATGTGTATATATACATGTATGCACACACACACTGTGAGTATACATACACTCTATTTCAAGACCAAAGAATATTTCCCCTTTGCAGGATCTGTGAAAGGTGTGTTAAAACTCTACCCTCAGATATATAAAATGGAATATGCCTCATACTCTTTCAGTTTCCCCTCAGTTGTAGTAATGTAATTCCAGTATCTCAGAAGATTCCAAAACATTCATACAAACTACAAATTTCAAATTACTTAAGTACCAGTAAGCAACCTTGCATTCTTTCAGTAGCAGTCCACATGCATGTTCACGGTGTGCTCAGCTGTGGCACAGGTTTTCAGAGTTATTTTTGCAAAAAGCCATCGTAGAACTAGTCTCCTGAGATTGCAGAAATGGCACTGCAGTTGGCAAATCCATACACAGTGCACCAGGCAGCCAAAATACAGTAGATTGCAGGGATGCAGAGACTTTTTAATGTCATGGACACTGTAATTCCAGCAAGGTTGCCAGGTCACAGTAAGGGTATGTACCTTAAATTTTCAGTGAGTCATGACCATTGTACAGGAAAGAAAAAATCCCTGAATCTTTCAGTGTTGTACAAGAACCACACAGACAATTCCTCAGAGGGTCTGGGGTTTTTTTACAGAAAAAGAAAGCCTGGATGAAATGAAACCATCATGTCTCAAACAGGTACCTTCTCATCTTGGGTAACAGCCGATGGAATACTTAGGAACCTCCCCATCAGTCAAAACACCTTGCATGGGAGTTTGAACACAGTAGCCTGCCAATCTAAGAAGCATAAATGTAAAAGATTACCTTTATCACTGTATTTTAACCTGTATCACTGCTGCAAAGGATGCAAACAAAAAAAAACATCATGTGAACCCTGAGGCAAGACACACTAGCAGAGAGTTTCATCTCGACAGGATGGCTCAGTGGTCTGAAAAGGACACATTAGCAGACCTATATAGACATATGAGGAAGGATGACCTCTGTTTATGCTGCAAAGAAGAAAAGTTCTATAGTCTTTAGTAACAGTGTGTATGCATACTCACAGGGTGAAAGTGTATCTAAAACACAAACATCTCTTTATCTGGATTTCACAAAGTAATAATTCCAAAGGTTAAACAAACCATAGAATCATAAAATATTACCACTTCCAAACTGCAATCCTCTCAGGATACATTAACATCATTTTGACTTTCAAAGTTACATTTACTCACAAAGTACTGGTAAGTCTCCTGCAGTAAAGGCCCCTTCAATTATTTTTCTGTCAGATAACTCCATACCCGCATGATGATAAGCCACACCGTACATTAAAAGATCTGATAGTAAAATAATTATAATAATAATTATAGTTATGAAATAATACTACTCAAGCAAGTATTCATTCACAGAGCAGAGAAGTAGTAGGTTATATTTACCTCTCAGTTTGGAATCTTTCAGCGAATTTGCAGACCTCTGTAATCTATGCAACACATACAGAAAAACCCAAATACTTCAAAATCACAAACCACATTCACTAATCTAACTGCAATATACAAAGACTAAATATGTTTTTAAAATGCAAAAATAAAGCTTCACGTGAAACTCGATACACCATTACCCCACCTAAAGGTTGTAAGATGCATTCCTTGCCATGTACATTTTTTACATACTTTCCCATAGTTCTACTGCCTTTGTGCTTTTTAAGGATGTTTGTAGTTTCCAATTACATGACAGACTATCAAAAGGACATAGTCTTAAACTAACATTTAAAGTATGCATTCTTTAGATATTTTCAACCACCACCTTTCCCATCTTTGCAAAGGTAACAAAACTGACTCTCTGGGGCAGCTGCTGCAGCCTCTCCAGGTCAGTTATCTTTCCATGTCACAACCTACAATCTAGAGGTTGTTCACATAAGGGGAAGAAGACTATATCTGAGGTCCAAAATCAGGCAGTAGCTCCTGCAGCTGTCAGGACTAAGCAACCCTGAAGTAAGTAATAACTAATATGGGCCAGGGCTGCATTTATAAAAGGTTGCTGATAATGCAAAGACTTCTTATGGCTTCACTTAAAACGCTAGTAATATCACATCCAATTCAACTATTCATATGCTTAACCTTTGCAATACAAGGCTTTATAGGTCCACAGGAATTAACACCTGTATACTTAGAAGGCAGCTTTTAGAAATAACTTAATGTTTGTATAAAAATCAAAAAAACCCTAAAAATCCAAGAAGCAAATAAAACTTCCCAAGAAGTGTCAGTTTACCAAAAAGAATGTCAACTGTGAGGATGATTTTGTTGCAGACACTCTTCTGCTAGAAACTGTATTAGCTCAATAGCTTTCTTCACAGGCGTCACAGGTTTACTAGAACACACAAACACTTATTAACGACTCAAACATACAAATACCTTTGTTTCTGTTCCACATGCAGTAGAAATTTGGCATCTTTTGCAAGAACAGAAGCAGCCTGTTGCACTCCTTTTCTTGTGGCACAAAACTATAAATAAAAGGGTTTTTTTAATCAACACTTTAAAAGAAAGAAATAGTTTCAAAGGTGATGAAAGGAAAAGCTGTTATACCACAAGTGCTGGTTTTTGTTCCGAGTATGCTTGTATAATACTAGCTATCTTGTAGTTAAGAGTCAAGTCAAATTTGAATTCTGTCTGATTGTCACTGCATGGAAAACCAAGAACAATTTTGCGTAGCTTGACTGGTCGTTGATCCTCATCTATTTTCAGGCATACAGCTGGCATCTTACTATCTGAAAGCCATTCTGCAATCTGTGAAAAAGAAGAAATACAATGGAAATGAAAAATCTCTGCTTTTAATCCCACTGTGTTGTAACTGCATCAAACAACAATTAACTTAGCTTTTGTCACATGCAAACTATTAATACACTTGACACTGCTTTTATCATTAAAACCACAGGTGAAGTGCTGCTATCCACAGGACCAATATAATTTGTACTGAAATCTCAAGTCTGTTGTGAGTTGTACCTAAAGACAAAAATCACAAATCTAAAACTGGAGCATGTCCATACTTGGCTGATAATTCCATATGGTTGTAGGTCATGTGGTACATTAACATCTACCTCACAGCTGCCTTAAGGTGACAGCTTCAAAATGACACAACTCTGTTATCAATCTGAATTTATTAGTCCAGATAAATTTTATAAAATACAACTACACTAATTCAAATAAATTTAAAATGTAGCTCTTACATCTTCAGCGTTTGGGATTGTTGCAGAAACAGCTACAAATCTCAAGGGAGGAACAGTGTCATGATTCTCAAAAAGATGCCAAAAAGAAGACTGAACAGTCTTCATCCGACTGACTACAACTTCTAATGTTGCACCACGGCTTTCATCCTTTATAACATGCACCTATTGGGAATTTTAAAAGATTTGCTAAATATTCCTCCAGTTACAATCTATACATGTGTTAAATAAATGTTATACTTTTTAAGTTTTCTTTTATCTTCAAGAAGAAAACCAGTGCATATGAAACATTAATTTTCTTACCTCATCAATGAGAAACAGTCGTACAAGCTGGACTATAGAGTTGTCTCTCCACCTTCTAGTCATGCTATCCCATTTTTCCTAGGAGAAAAAAAACCCACAACAGAAGGCAAAAGATGCTTTAAAGGCCAACATATGCCAAAAGTACAGTACAGGCAGACATGCCCAAACTTCAGTTAGTCTTGAAACAAAATCAGTTTAATTCAAGCTAATGCCATGTTTGTTTCATCTGGCACATGATTATATTACTAGCTGTTCTTTCTATGAACTAATAGTATGCACAGCAGTGTGTGAGCAAGTGTAAGGATCATAAAAAAAGAGCAGTCCTGCTAGAATACAATGAGTAGACTACTACTGTCTGCTTATTCTAGTTTTGGTAAGAATTGAGACTGAAACCTACAGGTGTAGTGATAATAATGTCAGCGTGATGTATTTCAAATAAGTCATCCACCATTGTATCTCCTGTCAGTTCCTTGCAGCTGAGTCCTATAGGTCCAAATTTTTCTTTCCAATCATCAAACCGCTGACTGCATAGAGCTTTTATTGGAGCCACTAAAACCAACACAAAATAATCAGTGTTATATCGGGTAAACCAAAGCTTCAACTGTATGGCTAAAGATGCTAAATGCATAGATTTTTAAGATGTCTTCTTGAATTTAATTTCCCTAATTTTCAGCTTTGTTCCCAGAACCATAAAATTTGTAACTGATATTAACTTCATTATCCTATTCCATGCGCACAGATCAATGTTGAGCTTTGGGCCCCGGTTCTTCCCCATCAGCAATCAGAAACAGAACCCTTTTACTACAGTTATTTATGCCCTTTCTTAATCCTAACTTTTCCTCAATCCCACATGGAAACAATTACTCGGCTACCAAAGGTTTTCTCACACATGGAGGAAACCACAGGAAAGACATCTTTTCCAACAGAAGATCATACAAATATCAACCTTTTTCCAGTTCAGAATGATTTCAGCACTCTGTATTCAGAGAGGAAAAGGATCATAAGTGAGAAACCATCCACAAGCAAGAGACAGTATACTAGAAGAAATCAAAATCTATCTAAACCAGATGTACAGTTAACTGTAGTCAGCACCAAGCACCTAACACAGCAAGTAGCAACTAACATGGCAGGCAGTAGTTCTGATGCTGGGCCTTATAAAAACAGACTCCTAGAACAACCTATTTCTTCGTAATATTTTTTTCCCACTGGACACTTACTATATTTTGCAGATGGAGGTTGATTCCTAGAAATCAGAAGTAATTCTCTACATGGACGGATACCAGCAACACATGTAAGTCTACACTGGATGGGTAATCTATACAGAAAATGCAGTGATTTAAGTGAAAGGAGTGATCTATGCATGATCTGAAAGCAGCAATAATAAAATAGATCTTGCAGTGATCACATACTAGGCTATTTAGAGCAACTAGAATATGACTCATCAGCATCATATCAGTTGACAAGTGATTCCCAAAATGAAGAGATTTAAAGAACCAGTTTCTGCTTCAGAAAGAGGTATAAAATCTCATGTTATCAGTGGTCTATAAAGCAGGGAAATCACCACCTCCAGAAAAGAGATTAAGCTATGAGCAAGTAACGCAAAATTGCAAAAGTAACGATCTTTTGCTGTGGAAGAATACAAGAAGCTAATGATTGCTCCTGGAACTTCAGTCACCAATCCTCAGCATGTGTTAAAGCTCTTGGGCAACAACTCTAATTTGCACAACTACTGCAAGCTATTTCATATACATTGGGCCACTGATGAAGCAGGTAGTATACAGCATGCTGTGGCAGTACATAATCTGATTAACACCTGTGTTCCAGCATTTGGAAAACTACATCTCCTTCTCCACCACTGTCAACCCTGGAAAAGTCAGCAGATCTAATTCCACCAGCAGGTAACTGGCTTCCTTACTGCAAGTTCCAACAGGCAAATTTGTATCAGTTCTACCAAGGCAATCAAAACCATTAGAGTTCACTGAAATGTCCCACCTGGATATGCTGACAGAGAAACTGTAATACATGCCTGCTTATACACCTCCAGTTTAAAATACACATTAAACTCTACACTAGCTTTATTGTAACAACTTGAACACATTGGAATTAAGAAGAGAGACATATATTAAGCTGAAACTTTTGTAAATATAAAGATTAACCATTAATAGAAGACTGACAAATATATCACTGTATGAATTAATTAAAACTGGGTCAAAGCCACCAATTTCACCTGATTTACATGTTATGAATTCAATTCTCCAGAAAGGGAAGAAAATAAAAGGTGTAATGGTTGTGACTATTCTCAAGTATTTTCATTAGTTTCTACACAGACCAATTAAACTCAAAGATCATAGCTTTGTTGCCTTTGAACTAGTAGACAGAAACCCTGCCAAGTAAATAAAAATGGAAGATTCGATCCTCATCTTAGAGTAACACACAGGCATCTGCCAGTAAGAATTTGTTTTAGTTTTCTTTGCTTTCTCCTTCCCTTTTAGCGTCTATCTTGCCTTCTTAGATGACAAACTCTTCACAAGATTTCTTTATTTTTATTTGCATAGGCAATGCTCAACATTACAATTATACAGTGCTGTTAAATACTAGTAAGAGTTACAAAGGTATCACAAAGAAACAAACCCTAAAACAAACAACTTCTTAAAGAATAAGGTAGGCCACAATTCCTTAACATATTTAATTTCCATGTAATTCAAGCAGTCACTCTAGATCTCCACATTTAGAGAATGACATTTTCTACTGCTGTCACCAAAAGGGTTAAAGCTGCGTAACACTTACTGTAAACAACCTTAATATTTAGCCAAGGCAGTGGGGCTTCCATGAGTAATCTGGTAATAGCTAGCTCGAACATTACAGTTTTTCCAGAGCCAGTTGGAGCACAAATCACAAAATTTCTATCTGTATACAGAAGCTAGGAAAGAATTACAAAGTAGTAAATATAACACAGCTATCCACTGTATCTATTCATATATTCCAAAAGCATTGTTAGAGAAAAACCACACCCGGAAATTATTATTACATTGACATATGCACTTCTCTAAAAATGTTTGCATTAGCTGTGAACTTCATGTTACAGCACAAGAACATCATCTTCTGCCACACACCTGCCACAGAAGCATAAATGAGATACTGTTCATTTTAAGGTTATTATGGAATGAAGTCTACCATTCTGCAGCAAGCAAAAGAAGCAGTGTCTAGCTTTAGATTACATTAAAACAGAATCACTGCCAACGTCCAACTGGAAACAAACGTATGCTCATCACAAAGAGGTATTTTGTGCTCAAATTCCAAGTGCAATTTGTTTTCATTCTGTAATTCAAACTACAGTCAAAATTGCAATATTGTTGAATATATATAATTTTAGTAGCTATCATTTTACTCGAATGTTAAGTTTTTAAAACTATTTCCCCTACAACTCTGTTTTTGCAACCTCCATGAAAGAAAATCTTGGTTACGTGTGGTTTCCATTATTCCAGGAAGAGTCACACAAGATTATTTTACAGGCCAATATGACTTATACTTCTCATCAGCAAATAAATGCAAATTTGGAAGTAAGGAAAATATAACCCAAATTTATGCATAAAACTAAAAATGTTGGGGGGGAAAAAAGCAAAACTACAGCTTCTTGTATAATTTAAATACAAGATTATTCTGCTCATATAAACACCATTCTTAAAGTCTTCACTTTATAATTAGTGGATAAGAAATTAAAACATTTGCAACATCAAAAGTAGCTTGAAAAAAACATATTTATAAATGCTTGTAAATGACACTGGATTACCCCTAGTGTTGAATAAAGATTTCAAATGCTCCGATGAAGACTGATGGATCATTTATCTCCTCTCTGCAATACCTATAATTCAATCTTTACCTGGTCCCTTTCAAAGGAAGTTTTGGTTTTAAAGAGAGCATAGCTGATAAAAAAAGTGATGGACAAACATCATTTCTCCAAAAGTAAAACTTTCTCTAAAATTCTGCTTTTCTTAATCTTCCTATGAAAATAACTTAAAAATATACTAATCTACATGCAGAAATCCACACAGAATTCACATCTTTACATAAATGGATTTAAAACTGACAACAACATTATTTAAAAGCTCTTCTGGTCTCTTCTCCCAGCTAAGCACAACACTGCTCAACTATTCTGGGAAGAGGTTCTAGATATATTACAGTTTTCTAACCCCTTTTAAGTTCTGAATAGCAAACTATCATTTAAATTTATCTACTATGTATTGCTCTGTACTGCACATAATGTTTCATACTTACATCATCCAAAGCTTTAGACTGTGCATAGTTGAAATATGGGAACTCCTTAAAAATACTCCTAAATTGGGTTGCTTGACAGCATTAAGGAATTCAAAACAGTTGAAAGTCATAAAATTTATTTTAGAACTGTAAATTACTATCTTTCTTATAAATTAAATGCAAACTTAAAACATATGAAACAATCTTTCACTGACACAGGCTTGGGAAAGATTACCAAAAAGCAACCTATTAAACTATTTAGTAGCTTTATTTAAATTCCTGGTGCGCCACATAATTCCACTTTGCCAAAAAAAATCCACTACCTATTTGAGAGGTCTCAGGATTGTACCAATAATCAAGAACATGCTCCCTGGCACAGGCTTCATGGAATGGCATACAATTATGGAACATGAAACTGCAAGGGACAAAAGCTTTATTCTACACTGCAAACCAGACACAAGAGAAGCAAAGCACTGCTGTTTGCATATCTAATGTGTCAATGGTCACATTATACCTGTACTATACCAGAAATTAATCAACATAATATTGTCCATCTGGTCATAACAGTAGCAAAGAAAAATTCACCTACATCAGTGGTTTTAAAGATATTTTCCAGTGTCTAATATCATGTATTCTTCAAACAACAACATTGTTTTCTCAAAAATGATTAAGAGGAAAAGAGAGCATTGTTACATTACACATCCAGTAAGTGAGCTGATCCTTGTCTGGACTTGCATTGAAGCCACAAGCAGACTAACTGTAACATCTGATCAGGCTGAGGATGCACAGTCAGACATAACACCTCCAGTAACAAGAATAATGAACTGCTGAGACCTCAGATTTATGTTACATTCAGAGACTAAACAAAGATGAAAAAGAAATGGAGTAGAACAAGAAATAAAAGCAGTAAAGTATAACCATTAAAAATGGGTGAACATAAGCAAGTATTAGACAAAATAAAATAAGGATTTTTTAAAACTTCTCTAAAATTCCCTAAGGGCTGTATTTTCAAAATGAAGAACATTGACTACGGCAAATTCAGACCAACTGAGTCCTTATTAATTTTGGAAATTATGACACTTCTTAAAGCTACTCACATGAATTTAAGTTGCCTAAATTTAGGTATTTCCTCTTCCTGCTATTTAACATACCATTTGACAGCTTACTAGAAACAAAATATTGAAAAGACAATGTAAAAACAGAAAGAGAAGTAAACTGACATCTATAGATGGATGGTTAATTGTGTTATGGGTTCAAGGCAGGGCCAAGAAGGAAAATATTGTGAAACCTGCTTAAAGAATGGAAATACACTGTATGCACACTACAACATAAATACAGACCTACAAGGAGTAGGTGAAGTTTATTTTCTCCTGAGAAAATGGGACAAAAAGATTCAGTTTTCCTAATAAGCCTAAATAATAATTCACTCTTCCTTTATTTAAAGTATATGGGGATATACATGTTTGCATATAAAAACTTGCCTGAAATGTATGTATTATGCAAACAAAAAATTTTACATTTTAAAAATAAACAGTTTTGAGGATAAAATTCAAATGTTTGAAATAAGAATAAATTTGCTTAGCAATGAATGAGCTATAAGTTGTCCTATTTTAATTCTAGCTTTGGAAGTCCAAAGGGTAAACACCTATTCATCATTTGATTCCCAGCATTATGTTACAATCAAAACTATTACAGTGTAATGCAAGAGCTCCTATGGCTACAAATTAAAACTGTAATTTTGTAAATGTAAAAAGCATTGTAATAAAAACAGTAAATCAGATACAGCAAATATAAGGATACGTATTTCTGTAACAGCCCTCAAAATTTCCAATTTTCTTCCTGCAATTCCTAAAGAAATATAAGTAGTAAATTTATAGAACCAGATTTGCTTTCAATCAATACCCATAAAAAGTACATTCCTGACCCCAAGCTGTGTGTTCTGTGAGGCACTGCAAGGCTATAACAAGGTCCAGGTAATACAGAAGTTCCTGATGGGACAGGACAAAGAGGTCACAAGCTCATCATCTGAAAAGACCATCTTGGTGGCCCTTTGCTGACCTCACTCCAGTTTAAGGATGTCTTGCCTGTACCAGAGGCTCAAAACTTGATGCAGTATCTAGATGTGGTCTCAAAAGTGCTAAGAAGGGGATAATCACTTCCCTCAACTTTCCTGGCTCTGCTCCTGTTAACAAAGCCCAGGATGCTGTAGGCCTCTCTTACTGCTGGGACACGCTGCCAGCTGATGTTCACAGCATTACTTGCTAGACCCCAGCATTTTCCACAGAGCTGCACCCAGTCATTCCATCCCAAAGGACCCACAGAAGTTCTCTTTCCCAGGGGCAGGACTTTGCATTTGTTCCTACTGAATTTCATGAGATCACTGGCAGTCCCTCCCCCACAACAGACCCCTGCAGTTGCGGCCAGCACGTGGGCAATATGTGACCTGTTAATGCTCACCCTCTGAGCCCAACCATCTAACCATTATTCTACCCATGCACTTGTACATCCACTGCTAATCCTGAGTCCTAACTCAGATACAAGAATGTTGTGGAAGACCATGCTTCTCAGCCATTCTATGACTCTATGAAAAGTCATACTTAAGTCAAAGTACATGACATTCACTATTCTCCACTCATACACAAAGCTAGTCACCATTGCTCAGAAGGCAGAGAGGAATCATGTCTTCCACTCCTGACCAGCTTCCAAATCCCATCCTAAGCCACAGCTCTGCCCTACAATTTTCTGCAGGAACTATTTTTGTATTCTGTATTTCTGCAGGAGTTAGCCAGGTACACAAGGTACATTCCACAGAAACAATGAGTTCCTGTCCCAAAAAGCTTAAAATCTAGATATAAACCACATCACAAAGAAACATTCAATTTTCAAATGAAGATGACACTATTTACCACATGAAGGAATGAAGCTGCTCTTTCTCAAATTTAGAGGACTGATTTGGAGTGACATTTTCAAAATGACTTGGCACTTTTGAAAATGTGACTTTTCTTTTTAAATTGTTTACCCAGCTCATATTAAAACCCAATGCAATTAAACTCCATAAAAATGCAGTATATTCTTCCAAGTTGAGCCAATTATCTCACCTTGAGCTGGTGGGAAAATGTTCTTCACTCTACCTGAGATCATAGAGATCCCTTACTATTATATACCAAAGACAGACAGTGGACTATTTTTCTTGAAAGACAGTAATAATAATTACCTGTCATATCCAAAATCTCTGAAGCACTAGCAAATGATTTCATATTCATTCCATTTTTAGATGCAATGTTACCATCATTTACCCTACACAGAGTAAAATCTGAGTCTTCAGTTATTGAAGTATGATGATTATTTCTCCATAAACCTTCTTTTTTTACTTCTTTCATGTTTTCAGTTGTATTTAAGTAAGCATCAATTCCTTTCACATCAACAGAACTATCTTTCAATTCTGTATTTTTGTGCATATAACCAGGCATTTTAAATAAGCTGAAAAAGATCCAGGATTTTCATTAGTTTGTTGTAATGTTACACAGTTTCTCTAACATTTTAAAATTATGTCTATTTGTATCAGAAGCAGAATTAGCAAGACACAACCACAAGAAAAGTTTGTCTCTGACTTTATTTAATCTGACACTCTTCTACCTAAAGAAGACTCCTTTCAAGAGCCATTTTAACCTTACTTTCATTTCAGAAAGAACTCGAATTAACTGCTTGTCCAGATGAGTTCTGAATCCCAATAAGATATTAACTGTCAATCTCTGCATAATTAGGAACAATAGAGACACACAGGTTCTGAGCAATGAGAAGAGCTGGGCACAGAAGATGAGTTTATCTGTAAAATCTCTCCTCCCAGGAAGCACTGAAATAATGTTGAGAACTGCTCAAGGTATTCCTGGCTGGCAGACCTCTGCTCTGAAGAGCGAGTGATCTTTGCCTTCTTGCTCATTACCATGTCAATAAAGAACTCAAAATAGTATTTTGAAAATCCTTTGTTATCTAACAATTTCTTTAAAATTAAAGCAACAAACCTCATCCTTACTTTTCTCAAAAAAGAGGATGAGCTCAGGACACATTTAATTACAGTACTGAAATACTGACAAAAGGAAACATCTTTCTTCCTTATACTGAAAAGAACTAGTGACTAGAACCCTGTTTATGTACCTTCAATTGAAGGATGCAAAGTTCTGTGTTTAACAAAAGTGTCTAAAATAGTAATATGATTCTGACAGTCAATAAATTATCAGACTTGACTAGACACATACTTTTTTCTTAATGTGGAATGGGCACTCTCGTCATCATCATCACTATTTTCTGGAAAATTACTTTCTCTTTTGTTTAGTGAAAAATTTGCACCAGGTGGACGAGAAACCCCTGTTCCTGTTTTAGATTTATTTTCGTCAGAAGAGAGAAACAATGAAACCATTTTCAGACTTTCAGGGCAAAAACTAATTTTCTGTCTTTCTCCTACACTTAATTGGAGCACTTCTTTTTCAGAGGCTATGGCAAACTGAACTGGTGCTGGTGATTTATCATGTCCTTCCTCAGAGGCACTCTTACATTGTTGTATAAAATTCTCTTGTTTTCTCCATCCTGCAAAAATGATAGATTATTATTTCTATTAATATTCAACTTCCTATTCATACTCAATATTAGTAAATATTTTCCACACAGAATAAGACAAATTCATGTATCTTATATGAACTGATATTTCTATCTTATTGCAAGAAATTTAGTGTGTATTTTAAGACTCATGCTGATGAATGCAATGTGTGTTGTTAATTAAAAAGTTTATAAAAACATGGTCACTTTCTATGCTTTATATACAAACTAATGGAGCAAAACTATTCCTCAGAACTACAAAGTAGTTTGTAAGATAGAAACTCTCCACCCTCTCCCAGAATAAAGATGGTCTTTAAAAAAGATGACACAGTGACCAAGCTTGAAGTTCCTACTATGAACAGCCATGAGATAAACCCTGCAATCTCAACAGTCAAAATTCCTACTGATGGTTTCATAGTCTTCTTGGTTAATTATCACATTTTGAAGGGTTAGCTCTCAGTAGGATCTGTGTCCTGATCTAGATGCCCATACCAGCATTTCTGTCAGCAGAAGGAAAGCAAGAGCAGAAATGAGCAATTGAATGCAGCAAGACTACAGAACAGCTGTATTTCACAGCCTATTAATTTCAGTGTTATCCATCTAGAAACTAGGAAAAAACCCTTCTGTCTTAATAATTCCTAAACAGAGAATATCATAAATCAGCAGAGCAGCTGAGAAATGCAGACATCTAGTTGACAGAGATAAAGCAACCGAATTCTTTAAAATAAATTTCCTTAAGGTGATCCTGAATGTCCAGATGGAAGGAATACCTCACTTAGCAGCAAGAAACGGCCAGATTCAAACCTGGCCTCCTGAACAGCAGTTTGGAAAAAAGCCACAAAAGGGAAGAAGTAAGTTAGGTTCAAGCAATCTCTGTTCCTTGGGTGGGAAACAGGTCATCAGATCCATGTGTTGCATTATGCTCTTACAGCTGCTTTCTACCATGTTATGATGCTTCACAGAACAATGTAGAGCAGCTGAAATTTTGATCATACATCTTACCTTGCCCACTTCCGCACAGTAAATTTGTAGCTTGTATATGCCCAAAGATGACTGGTAACACTCCAAACATACGTACGAACATCACTCTCAACTAAAATACATTCTTTGTCTGTATTTGCGTAGCTAGAATATTCCATATTTCACAGCAATAGAAAAGAGAGGAGGAATTACCTGTAAAGCTAATTATTTCTTAACCCATTCAAAATGAATGTCAAATACAGCTTAGCAAGACTTGGTAGGGTTAGGTTTATGGTTGGACTCCATGATCTTCAAAGTCTTTTCCAACCTAAATGATTCTATTTTTTATTGTATGATATTTTACCCTTATGAGTGTTGGCTGTGCTTTTTTCCAGTTCCCTCTGCAACTCCTCTGCAGCTGGAATTTCAGAAATAGATGGAGCAGGTGCAATACACCAAACCTTAGGCTCTTCATTTTCTAGATACCTATTTTTAACACACAAACGTAAAGTCAAAGCATTTTTAAGCACCCTCCTCAACATTTAGCTCAAAATCACTAATTATAAATAACCTACTGTTTATTCTGCTAAAAGATATTCTTTAATTTGTGTTATTTTTAATCATAGAAAAATTTAACAGGCAAAACTTCCCGCTAACCCATATTTCTTATAGCCTATGACACACCTGCGCCATTCAAACTTCAGTGTGCTTGGGAAAACATTTCGAAGTATGGGTTATGAACCTGGAAATTTCTGGCCCATTTCTATTGGTAGACAGAAGAGGGAGTTACAAAAAATAATTCTGCTGTAAACCAATTCAGACTGTGGAAAACAATTATATATATTTAACAATGAAGATTTACCTTTGGTTTTTATCTGGTCTTTCATAAAAAAAATTATCCAGTGAAAAGGCCATGTTTGCAGAGTTGAACATTTTTAGATCAAATATGAAGTCTCTTAAACTGCAAAAGGCAGCACAAGGAACCGTGAAACTGAAATTACTAGAATTGAACCTGTATAAGCAACAGAAATCTTATTAGCTATAAGTGCCAATATTTTATGTCTAGATTCTTTTCTTTTAGAGCTCTTGCCTGCATCCTTAATTCTTCTTCAAAAAGAGAATCTCTCTTCTGATAAAATACGGTTCCTATTGCTTATGACCAAAAAATACTGTACGACAGCCTAAACAATCTTTACACTACCATGATATGTCACAAGGGAAAAGTGCTGAACAGCAAAGATGCAGATAAAGTTTATGTTATCTAATTTCTAAGAATAATGCTAAAATAGTCTTGCACAACTGCAGACTATATTTTTTTCCAGATTGTTTCTGTTCTGAAGGAAAAATACAATCTGTTTTATGAACATATTCCATCAATTTTTGCAAAACAAAATAGTTCTATTATCTAAAAGAACCGCAACAATCATTTCAATTTACAAGCAAATCAGATTATTTTTGTAAACTATGTACAAGTTGCTTATTTGGATAATTGGAGTACGGGCCCAACTCCTTAATGTTGTTAGCAAGTTTGTTCTGAAATATCGAGACCAGAGATTATGTCTAAATTGATCATATACAACAGTTTTTAAAATACTCCAGTTAAATGTTTTTCAAATATCACCAACTTCAGGCATTAGACATGTTTTCTTTATGTATTTGGGATGAGACATTTCAGAGCTCTTAATTTTGCTTAAGAACAACTTTATATAGCAAAGATCTCATTAAAAAAATACCAAATAAAGGATTTTTTGAGTCAAAAATCTTAGATTCACTGAAACAAATAGTAAAATACCAATCAACAGTTTACACAACTCTAATAAAGGCCAAATCTGATAATAAAATAAAAAACCAAAGCCATCTTCATTACCTGCAGATACACCAAAGGCAACACTTCTTTTGTACTCTAGCATCCCATTAGCAACACATGAAAAAAGTCCTTCAGAGCACTTTGCAGATAGGATTCAGGTTTACTTAATTACTGCATACTGTCAGCTGTGAATCAAACATTTAAAAAGTATTTTTCTTCCACAGAAGCTGCAAAATTTCAAATATTCCAGAGAAATGTTTCAAACTGATACCAGAAAACATTTCACAGTTCCAGCCAAACACAAAGCATGTAATCAAAACTGTCTGTGAACACAGCAAAGAAGATTTGTTTTAAGTTCTAAAACCTAAAATCTGTCAATGCCCCTTTCACACTTCCTTTTGCTGAGCAATACCACTTCTGCCAGTTTCTGCCACTCCATCACTGCCAAGGTTTGCCACTTTTTTCCTTCACACTAAGAAACCTAGAATTTAGAAATCACATTAATAAATCTACCAAAGCTGGTTAATCTGCCACTATACCTGCACACTCTTTCAATGTCAGTAATCCAAAGCAGGTATTTTCAGGCTTGAGTATCAGTAGTGGCAGCAGAAAGCTTCTGTCATTAGTACTACCAAGTTGCTGCTACTCAAGTAGTAGTATCTGTGTTAAGTGCTTACCCAACTGAATAATCACCGCTCCATCAGCTCCTAGGAGCTGCAAACACTGCACACCAGTATGAAAGGCTTTTCAATTTTTGTCAATCTGTGATTATGCAACTTCCATTTAAAGAATCTGGATTCCCATCCTTGAACAGTCTTTACTTAATCTCCAGAGCTCTTCAGGTCCCTGCTCTCTATGCATAATTTATTCTTTGTCTGACTATCTTAATTCCAATTGCTTGATAATGTAAATAAAAACTCTAAGAGATGTCAAGGTCATTCTAACAGACTAGAAAACCCTGGCACAGCACTCCTTTGGGCAGTTCTACGTTCATCTACTTGCTTGCTGGCAGTCAGCTGAGACATCCCTCTCAAAATCCCCAGCCAAGAAAGAGTGAGAAGTCTCTCAGACTTTTAAAGGAAGAAAAAATAAATAATAGTAATAATAATAATGATGATGATGTGGGGGCACACACATCCAAGATAGATAGGAATTCAGGGGTCTTTTCCATACTCTCAGTGCTGAGTAGGATAGCACAGGAAAAATGCATATTCAAGATGGCAGAATGAAGACGAGCAGGCATTTGTAGAGCAGCGTAGACCGCTGATTCACACTTATATTTGCCAAAACCTGTAAGCAAAGTCCTCTCATGAATCTGCTTTAAGACAGCTTCCTACAAACACTGCAGGCCACAAAGTGGCTTGCTCAGTTTTGAAGCCCTTTTGCTTCTCACCTTCCTCCTAAAACCTAATCGTTCCCTCAGACCCCTGTATTTCACCTCAATGCTCTCTCCAAGGAGGCCAAGTGAAGGTCACAACCTCCAGAGGCTCCGCCCAAACCAATTACAACTGCTCATTTCCAGCCGTGTGCCAGGTGCTTGGAAGGAACAGGGACCATCCCCACCTCGTCCCAGCGTGGAAAGAGTACCCGACCGAGTCGCTCCCACCACCACCGCGCGAAATGGCGGCAGCAGAGGGGCCAAGACGGTGCCACAGCGCCCCGGCAGCGCTCTCAGCGCCCTTCAGCCAGGCGAGCGGGAGAAGCCATCCGTGGCGATCCTTCCCTGGTATGGCTCGCCCTCCACGGCTCGCGGGAGCCGGCCGGGGTCTGTGGGCTCACGGTGTCACGAAATGGAGGACGTGGGCCCCCTCCGCGCCGGCCGCCTTTCGTCTGAAGTGAGGCGCGGCCTTAGCACCTGACGGACCACCTACACTCGCGAGTGCTGAAACCCTTGGGAAGGGCTAAATTATCCTTAAAACGGTAAGAAAGGAATTGTGGAGGGACTCAACTGGTGCTAGATTTAGAACTTGCCCAAACATGAATGGTTTTTTTGGGGGTATTACTCTCTTTAGAAGTCCTTACTCTTCCCCTGGTGTAGATTAGGTAAAGCGGCTCATTCCTGCGCCGTATGACTGCATTATCAGTCCTACAGAAAGGGAATAAATAATACTGAACATATTGATCCTTAAAAATATGTTTTGGTGGGTTTCTGAAAGTATTTTCTTCCTTGCTGCTAAACTTGAGCAATAAAGGTCCAATTCACATGAATTGAAACAGTATCACATAAAATACTGTAAAATGCAGAAGTGGGTTGCTTTATTTTTTTATTCCCACTTACAGTTCTGGACTTGCCATTAGAGCAAAGCTTGCGAACCGTTAAAATAAATAGAATTGTTTCAGAAAGACTTTAAGTTTTAAGCTGGTTCAAAGCTTTGTGCCATTCAACAAATACTGTAGAGGCAGCTACTGTAAATATGTATTTCCTCATACATAAATAGATGAAAAGGAGACAGATTTTCTCAAATATTGATTGATTTTAACATAAATAATTTTTATTTAATCAACTTTTGTTTTTCTTTCTGGAAAATACTGATTTTTAATTTCGCATTTCAGTTTCTTAGACATTGTATGTTTACTTAATGTAAGTGTGTTCTTACAGGTTGTTCAAGCCTAGGTCAGTTAAAAGAATGAAGTAAAGGGCATGATTATTTTTACAATTCAACATATATGAGGTCTTTATTATTCTTAACCTTAAAAAGTCTCTCATCAGAACTGTGTCATATTACAGTATCCTCAAATTTACACCACATGTTTGGATGCTTTAATCCATTTCTGCATCTACTTACTGGGCAGACAGCCAGGGATAAGAAGCGCTTCATTCCTGTTTCCAACATGACAAAATCTTGGCCAGCACAGAACAACAAAAGATTTTATGATACAGAGCATAGAATGCAGTCAGGATTGCTTATGAACCCATTGTCTGAAACTCAAGTCTGAAGCCACCAATGTTACACAGTAATTTGAATAAAAGTGGGAAAATGGTTGTGTTCATAAGCATACAATAAGCATTCATTTTGTGCTTATAATAAATTCCAAGACCAGAAAGCATTTTTTACTCCTTAGTAAGGAGAGGCATTAGAGAATGTCTTCTTTGATTCTGACCTCAGGCAAGTTTCCATCTTAGTTCACAACATGTGCTTTTAGCTGACCAGACTTTAATGTTTTGAGCTATAATACAAACAGTTCATTTTTAAAGGTATTTTTTTTTTTCTTCAGTTCTCTTCCCTAGGTGACATCTCCCTCAACACACACACGCACAAATCACATAAAATATATAGCAAAGCAGTCTCTCAGCTGCTCGGAGACAGTTTAATTTTTGATTTTCCCCAAGCCTAACATCTGATCTGCCATATGTTCCGAGTCTTTCCAGCTCAGGGAGATCACATATTAAGTCATAAACCTGCATGTTCTGGAGCAATGCAACTAGAAAATCACAAACACCAGACATTGGTCAGTGATCCGTAAAATAACAGAATAATACTCATACTTACTAAATACAAATCTGGTAGAAGAGTCAGTTTTCTCCAGAACTTACAAATTGAACAAATCAGCTACAAACAAATGAAATGAAGAAAAGTATCAAGACATTAGTAAGCTGAGAAGCATTGGTGTCTTCTGCTTCCTTCATTTGACTTTAACCACAATTTCAGAGGCATGACAAAACCGTTGGTGTCTAAAAAAGGCCCTAACTGGTAAGAGAAATTACAGTGAAATGTTAGAAGTTCTTAAAATCACAGGCCACTCCTAAACTGTATGATTTTTACCCTATACTTGAGATGGTTGCAATGGTTCATTTATTAATGAAACTGTAAAATTCAAGAATTAAATATTTGCAGCTGTAACCTTTCCCAGTCAAAATTGGGAAATAAAAATACAGTAAACCCCAAGTTGCTTAGATGAGGCAAAGGCAGTTTCTTCCATTTTATCCTGCTGGCTAGCATTTACAAACATCAGCCTGATGTTGCACCAGCCTTGCAAAAACTTAAACCAGGTGAATAACCTGATTTGTGGCAGCTGAAATTACTCATGTGCATAAGTGTTTGCAAGATTGGGTCTTAAGAGAGCTAAACACAGCTCCTGCTGGGACCTAGCAATACAGCTCTGCGTGTCTGCTGGAGGGGGTCTCCCAGCCCTGATACAAGGCGCTGCTCCCCAGGGCTGCAGCAAGCAGCCTGCTCTTGCTGTGCCCCTAACATATGCTTCCCCAGGAAGTTGAGCTCCTGAACTTTAATGTTTTAATGTGGCTAAAGTAAAATATTTTTAACACTTTTTTTCCCCCCGTGGTGAGATTCTTTTCTGTACTTATTTTACCTTTGTATCATCTTTCAATCCCTTACCATATGCTTTTTTCTTTTAAGAGATGAACTCCTCCCACTGAACCCCTCGAGCACAGACTAACCATCAAGGACTATTTTCATTATGTATAGTGTTAGCATCTTCAAATTAACCGAGCAAGCACAGGCCATGTTCATAACTCCACCCTGCACAAATCTGATTGTGTACAAACACATTATGCCGTATACTAAAGACATTAACAGTACCACGCACAAAGGAGATAATATAACATTGAATATAGATTTTACAGTTCTCATATCAGATACTTTTCAATTCTTATATATTTAAAACATAGGCACAGTTGAGAAAATGGGACATATGCAGAAAGAAAGAAAAGGAAATGAATGCTATAGTGATACTTGTTCCTCTGGCAAGTACCTCCTAGGAGGTAAGTCATTGTTACTTCCCTTAAAAGTAAAACATAAAGAAGGTCTCACTGATACAACATCCATGGAGTCTGCTTTTTTACAAATGACAAACAAACCTGAAAGTTGTATCTGCAACCACTGTCTTGGAAAATAACTTGGCTATTTTCATCCTGTCAGTTCCAACAATCTACTTTTTTTAAAAGTAGGAGGGGAATGGATGTTTTTATAAGCTTGAGCTGTTCTGTTGAAGTCAGACCTCCACAGAAGTGTAACAAAATGCTCTTATTAGCTTTTTGCTCTGAATTATTATGAATCATTGATACTACTGTGCAGTGGCTAACATCTGGATTCCAGATCCTCTGATGGTTCATGCCCTTTGAAGGTTTCCTATCAGCATAATTCCTTGCTTTGGAGAGGAAACTATAATTCTATAGTTGAAAAAAATTACTCAGAAACATCTAACATTTGTAGATTTCTTTTTATTAGATAAACATAAAATCTACAGATTTTTTTTTTCATAGAACAATTCTCATTTGTTAGAAATATAAGCAGTTAATAATAAAAATTAATGTTTTGAACAGCCTTAGTTCTGCGATGGACTTTGTGCAGGAACTTAAGTAATAACATTTTCTTACTTTAGTGTGAGGCTATTTACCACTCTATCAGACTAATTTCCTGGAAAAAATAAAGTTTTCTTCTGCCCATGTTTTGAATTAATATGCACTGGTCATGAACTTCATTTTGTGTACAGTTTTGTCAGTTTAAAAAAAAAATACTTACTCATGGTAGTCTTCATGTATCACTCTGAATAAATGACTGAAGTACTTACCCTACAAATCCTCAGTTGTACAAATATTCCTCAGTAGTACTGGCAGACCAGTTGACTTTAGTTAGGATTGTAGGTGGAAGCCTGCTAACTTGCTGCTGCTCATTAAACAAGCAAACCCCACACACTTATGGAAAGAAAATGTCCACAGAGTAATTCAGGAAACGTAATTCTCAGGAAAAGGTAGGTTTCTCATCATAGAAAATCTGCTAATACAGGAATCTTAATACGATGGAGGTATTTATCCACATACAAGAGAGGAGAGAATTTGTGAGTTTTGAAATAATGGGTCTGATGTGATTTTTTAGAATATGCTTTGTTTTACACATAGCATTTTTAGTCTCCAGGAGAGTTTGTATCTGTTGAAATGTTTTTATTCTAGCAGATGATAGATTAGAGGAGCAGACAAGAGGTAAGGAGAGCTTGATTCTTTGCTAACACTGTGGCCACTTAATATCTCCATGTCTGATTCTTCCTCAAGGAAACTTTATTTCTTGGTTTTGCGTCCACTCCATTTTCTTTAGGGAAGAAATAATTTTAGCTGTTGTCCACTTTGAAATGCTTATCTCAGGATTTCTAGAAAAGCTCATCTTTCCCATCTCCTTCCCTAGCCCCATCCTTAATTGCTAAACTTAAGGTGGAATAAAGCAATTTAGCCACATAAACTGTGGATAAAGCAGCAGTGTGATCCACTTGTGAAGTGAATGTGGTCCAACCAATATGATTAATAGCTTGATTTAGTCAGGGCAAGACACCTATGTGAGCTAGAGACAATTCTGATAATTTTAAACTGCCTTTCCTAGGATGACAGCCTGCTTACTCAGTTATTTCTAACAATCTTCCATACTGTAGCTATTCTGTGCATTTTAAGTTAAACAGCAACAACATGCCAATTAAGTTTCTGCAGACTATATGTCTGAACACCCTACAGATCCTTAGCTTCTTCAAAGTAGGTCCATGTATACAGGTTTTGTTTGATCTCTGGTTCATGTCAACCTGGTTTTGAAACACACCTTAACTAGAAAGGTATTTCTTTATGATATCTTAGTTATCAGGAATGCAATCTGTAGTGGAGGGGGGGAAGTTCATGCAGTGATCTTTCTTCAGATGTTTATTCTTGCATTAAGGTAGAAAGTATACATTCCTCAGTTTGTATTTTCTCCCATACCTATCTATTTTAATTTTTATGATCATAAAGAACATTGCCTTGAGCCTTACTTTAAATTTAGTATATTTATGCTTGATTATATATTATATATAATGGTATTTACTGATTGCATCACAAAATGGTGATGTGCAAAACTGCAGTTCTTGTACACAGCTGAGAAAGTTTGATCTAGTCCTGAGGAGAGCTTTAGGGTATTGCAGTATTACAGTGCAAGTAATAAACAATAGGAAGTATGAGTGCAGAACTATTACATATCGCTGGAGATGATGGAAGGGACGTAAGCTGACCCTCCTGACTCCATATCAGATACCAGGAAAATGTATTTTACGGCACTCAGACTGTATTGTTTCAGAAATTAACATGATGTGGGCCTTCGAAAGGTGCAAGGAAACTGTACTGTTGTGCATGCAACAAGATGTTGACACTATTGTATACACAAAAATGATACAAGTATCTAATAGTAGGAGAGAAATAGCTGTAAATCATGCCAGCGTGGTTTAGATTGTATATTTGGAAAAAATTCTTCATTGAAAGGGTTAAAAGAGTGATCATCCTTGGAGGTATTTAAAAGTAGATGTGGCACTTGGGGACATGGCTTAGTGATGGACTTGGCAGTGCCAGGTTAGCAGTTGTGTTCAATCTTAAAGGACTTTTTCAACCTAAACAATTCAATGATTATTTATTACATTGAATACTTCAACATAGTTTTTGGGTTCACTCACCTTTGTGTACTGATCTATGTAATTCTGTTACACATTTCTTGAAAGCATTTGAGTATATTTTCAAATTTACCCAAGTTTGTAACTTCAAAGTTCAGCAGTGGTATGAAAATCCTAGCGAAACAAGAATAATTCAAAACTTGAAAATAGCAAGCGTCTTTCATTCTGCAGTGCAGTAACTTGTTTAACTTTCAGTTTGGGTGCCTGAGGCAATTGTACCAGTTCCTGACATGCTATCTGCTGAAAAAAAACCCAGAATAAAACAGAAAATTACATGAGAAGCAGCAGAATAGAAAGCTGAAGTACACTCGTACTTAAGAAATTGTCAGTCAGACAGGTTTGTTCCTAGCAAACTGTGGACTCCACAATGCAGGGCATGCCAGGAGTAGGCATTGTATTAGGTTGAACATGTTCTGAGAAGCTTCCAAACCAGGAAGTAAAGACAATGACTGAAGCTTGGGGACTTCTCACAGTCACAAAAACGTTTGAGTTCAAAATCCCACTGCACTTCGGCACAAAACACTGAAGATAGCTTACACAGACTCAACTTATCCTCAAAGTAGCGCAACTGCTTTGGTGACAGTGGAGAACCTGAGATACCAACATGTTGTGAAGAAAGAGGAAAACTTGTCACGCAATTTCTGATAAAGATGGAAGACGCAGCAAGGAACACAGCTGAAAAATGCAGTGTGTCAACACGCTACCAAAAGAAACAGAGTTAGATATGAAACACTTTTATAACAAGCTTGACTACTGACAATGATACAGAAAGTAGGTGACAGCATTTCAAAGTCAAGACATTCTACATACTTGTTGATGTGTTTACAATATAGATGAAAGAGCAGTTTCAAGATTTCATAAGAGAAATGCAGGCTGACACATTGACACTGATAAAGTTTTTGAAACATCTTCTCTCATAAAAGCACAAAGAAAACTTTATAATTTGCATATTTAGTCCAGCTATTCACCGGTCAGCCCTTTCACATATTAATTCAGACCATATAGACATACTGGTTAATTTTTTGTAAGAGACTTAAATGAGGATATATAAATTCAAATACATGAAGAAAATATGGAGTAGTCAGTGGACTGTATTTACAGAAGAACTCAGGATGCCAGCATGCTTTATGTGTCTTTTGTTGGAAGGTGGTGATGCTTTTTCTACTGGAATGTCTGGTGGAAAATTGAAAGTCTTGGTTTCCTGTAGAATTCTGGGGAAGACTGGGAAACTTATAGAATCTAGCAAGTCACTACAAAATACATACTGTGCTTTGTTCTCCCTTCATATGTTTCAGACAGCATTATAGCGTTCATTCAAGACCCTTTCCTTTTTTATGAAGGTATTTCAACCCATATAAAGGAGGCCTACAAGAAAGCTGGAGAGGGACTTTTCACAAGGGTATGTAGTGATAGGATAAGGGGGCAAACACCTTGAAGCTGACAGAGGGGAGATTTAGATTAGATATTAGGTAGAAGTTCTTCCCTGTGGGGGTATGAGGCCCCGGCGCAGGTTGCCCAGAGAAGCTGTGGCTGCCTCATCCTTGGCAGTGTTCAGAGCCAGGTTGGACAGGGTTTGGAGCAACCTGGTCTAGTGGAAGGTGGCCCTGCCCATGGAAGGGGTTGGAACTGGGTGAGCTTTAAGGTCCTTTCCAGCACCCATTGTTGAAACATGCTATGGTTCTATGATCTCCCACCTTCTGAGTGAAAATTCCAGTTACTCAGTCACTGGGTTTTGTGGGCCAGGACTGTCTCAGCTGTGTCAGGTTAAAAGCATTTGAAATTGTATGGAATAATTAAGCCTTATGTAGAAAAAGTGCATATATGCCAGCACAACCATATGGCTCATCAAAATCACCTGAGTTGGAAGACACTCTCACCCCCTAACCAAATCACTGCATTCTCCAGGGCTACAGGAGAATATAGTCATGTGCACTCTTGTCCAGTTACTTAATTCATGCAAAGGAACCCAACCAAATACCCACTATAAGCCAGCTAAGCATTTCTAGTAACATCAGTGATGTATGGATCACATTTGCAAGGAGACCCAAAAGGTCAAATCAATATTTAAAAGTGGAAAATGTAATTTGTTCATATTCTGATAACACCAGAATGGATTTTGTATAACTTTTAAAACTGTTTTAGTATGAAAGTAAAGATTAAGAACTTGAACTTTAACAGAAGTTACAAGTACAAAGCAGACCTTTTGCAAATCATAACTTAAAAAGTTAGTATGATTGGTTTTAACCTAAACCGTTGCTGCAGCATCACAAAGTGTTAGAAAGTGTGAGTTTTGTGTGTTTACTAGCATTCATTACTTCTTCGAACTCATTTAAGCACCTATTTTCCTGTAAAACTAGAACTGCAACATCTAGTCAAATGACTTTAACATTTGGTCTTCATGAGCTAACTACGGAATACCTAGTGTGAAAAAAGATGAATTTCTTTGTGAAGAGAAGTATTATTTTATTGCTCGAGAAGTTGCCGATAACACTGTCTTGAAAGTCATATAGTGTTTTAATTAAGCATAGATACAAAAATAAATTTCATTCCTGTCACTTTGGTTTAGCTCTTGATTTTCTTTTGGCTTTACCTCTACAGAGCCAGAGTTGTAAGACCAGGGAAGTTCTGAAGACCTCCAATATGAGCTCCTTCATGTAAAAAGCCATTAAATTTTACCTTATCACCCCTCTTTTGAGACTTGTAACTTTTCCTTTTCTCTCCACCCTTTTGTTTCCTCCAAAGTGTGACCTTTGGCCTGTATTCACAGTCTGTGCATAGACGTGGAAGCAGAGGGATTTGAGGCAGAAATATTTCCCTGGGCAATAGAGGTGGCAACAGCAGGAGTCCTAGGGAAAACAAAGTGTTAGGATAAATCTCCTCTAAAAGAAAAGAAATCACAGTGCCAAGCTATTCCTCCCAGCTATACATACATATAGGGAAGAATCTTCACCAACAGCACATGAGGTACAGAATACAGATCTACAGAACTTTAGAATTAACTTAAACTCACAGTATTCATTAGAAATAACAGTATTTTTTTTCTAATGGGTGAAATGCTGTAGAGTGTTTAGACGTAACCTGGTGTTCATGCAATTTTAGAGCACATTTATCGTGTTACCAGTCAGCACATGGTATCTGAGAGCTCTGCTAGGAAGGTCTGACCACTGCTTTCCAGATGCCAAGGAGAGCAAGAGACACAAGGCAATTATTATAATGCAGCTATCATAGAATAGTTTGGGTTGAAAAAGTCCTTAGGATCATCCAGTTCCAACCCCTTGCCACAGGCAGGGATGCCTCCCACTAAACCATGTTCCCCAAGGCTCTGTCCAATCTGACCTTGAACACTGCCAGGGATGGGGCATTTACGACTTTTTTTGGCAGCCTGTGCCAGTGCCTCACCACCCTCGCAGTAAAGAATTTCTTCCTTGTATCTAACCTGAACTTCCCCTGTTTCAGTTTGAACCCATCACCCCTTGTCCTGTCACTGCAGCCCCTGATGATAAGTCCTTCTCCAGCATCCTTGTAGCCCCTTTCAGATATTGGAAGCTGCTCTGAGGTGTCCATGTGGCTCCTCCAGGCTGAACAGCCCCAGTTTTCTCAGCCTGTCTTCATGTGGGGGGTGCTCCGGTCCCTGATCATCCTTATAGCCTCCTCTGGCCTTGCTCCAGCTATCACCACAGTACAAACTATGCAATGAAATACTAGGCATATGTTCACTGGAGGAGGTTTACTCAGTAAAGGAAAGAAAAAAATCCAAACCACCAGACAAAAACCAAACCAAACCAAAAAACCCCTACAAAACCATCCAAAACAGCAACAGCCACCAACCAAGCAAAACCCCCAAAATAACAAAGCAGCATAGGGAAAGACCCTGAGAGTGGCTGAGACTCCTGGAAGAAGAGGCATCTGTATCTCAACTTTGGGAGCACCTGCCTTGGTCAGTTCCCAAAGAAAGATTTGGTCCCATTTACTTGCAGGTATTTTGTGCTTCAAAAGTCAGATCTTTTGTGCTTCAGAAGTCAATTCTTATTTCCTCAAATGCGTTCCAAGCTTTTTGACAGGGTCATTACCATTTCATCTGTTCCGGAAAGACTAAAGGGAATTCACAGTGGTCTTCCACAGTGTCATTGGCTCATGGGGTGGGCAGTGTGTGTATTTTAAGGGTTGAAAATAGAGCTTGGGTGTCACCTTGTCCTTCCTATCTGACATTGAAAACACAAAACAGGTCTCCAGCACCAAATACAAACCAACATATGTTGGAAACTAAGAAATAAAAAGACACATGTACTGGTACACATAGCTCTAAGAGCTAACACTAATCTACAGCAATAATCCTTGGGAACAAGACTGCAGCAAAACGCCCTTTTCGGTCTCACCACTGCTGCATGCCCAGCCCAAAGAAAGTGTTTTAACCATTATCCTTTTCCTGGTAATTGAGCAGTTTTACAATATGTCACTGAAATACAAGGAATTCCAAGTATTCATACTAAGTTCCCAGTAACTTCTGCCTCACTTTGGTAGTAATTTAATTTTTAACTGTTATAACTAGTGATTCGTATGATTTCTGGGAATCTCACAGGCATTATCACAAAAATGTTAGATTTAAAGATACATGATCCTAGCACTAGAAAGTCTGGTTGGCTTTGTCTTTACACTTGGACAGCTTGGTACAGATTCAAGGTGATGGTTGAGAAATTTACCTTAACATTCTGCTTGCTTTACTTTGTTAGAACTGCCATCTTTCTGTTGAAGACCATGTCACTTGATGTGGAACAGGACAGAATCAGCTCTGTTCTCTAGACCAAGAGGACAGCTTTCATTGCTGACAGCAGGGAAATAAAAGTAATGAAATATCATGATCATCATTCACGTGACACAGGAATTAGCTAAAATTCTAACTCCAGCTGCTTTTGAAATACCCAATTGTTTTGAGACTTCCCATCAAGACCTTGGGCAAAGGTGGCAGGTATCTCTAAGTGGAATATTCTGATGGTGAAAATTTAGCAGAACATGGCTTTGCTTTAACAACATTTCAGTAATTTCCAGTTCATTCAGAACAGTCTTGTAGAAAAACCACATGAAAATGAGATTTTGCAGGTACCCGTTTTTAAATTTCAATTATATTTTTGCATTATCTTCATTTTTCCTAGTTTTAATTTAATAGCAGAAATCTCGGCAATGTTATTTGCTGCTCTTCTAAAAACAAGCCATCCTTAACATGATGATTTATGTAGCTGGGCAGCATGCAGCATGTATCTGAAGTCATACAGAGTTGAAATTTACATGAAATAGTATTTTTTAATGTTACATTTTGACATTACACTAAGAACTGTTGACCATATATTTGGAAAGGATTAAAAAATGCTCATTAAATGGAGGAGAGAGACATAGTACTTACCAAATTTCTACTGGATAGCTACAACATTTCAAGTAACTGCTATTTTAAGCTTCAAAACACACAAGAAATACAGAGGAAAAAACCCTAATGTTAAATACGAAAGATGCTCCTGCATTTTATTACTAATTGCTCCATTAAGCCAAGCTTCTAGGTTTATAATCTACCAGTTCTTGGGAAAAAGGCAAAATATTTCAATCATATACATTCAATTTCTCTGGTTTAAAATGAATTCTTTTCAAAGAAATTAACACTACAGAGGGATTTTTGCCCCTTTGCAGTGCTGCAGTTCTGAAACACTAGCTGGAAACAGACTTCAAGGCAGCGGTGGGAAGCATAAGACGAGTTCAGGAGCTTTCTGTGATTCTGCATCCATTGAATCATTAGTACTTCTGAAACTCAAGAAAACTAGGTATTGTGTAAAATAGCTTGAGGGAACAGCTTCAGAACATTGCAACACAGTCTACAGGCAGTTTTCTGAAAGAACTCCCTTTTCCATAGTTCTGCCCTCCTTCCTAATATTTTAAGCTAGATGCCTCAAGTGATATATGTATTACTTTCCTTTCAGTGTACAGTTTCTTAGGCTGCTTTGGTCTGGGGGCCCCAGCACTGCTGTCTGCTCAGTCCATGGGGACCCCAGCATGCCTCTGCTACTGCTGCTGTTGTGCAGGATGGAGCATAGCTTCCTTTGTATGCATTGCTTTCTTCTGCATGAGATATGAAACACTTCTCTTATAAGCTGTGGGGCTTTGTCCTTGTGTTCATAGCTCTTCAGAGCCAAAAGTATGGTAGGCATATGGAAAATACCAGACAGTACCACTGCTGCTTGTCATTAATTGGCGAACTGAGGGGTTAATTCTACCTCTGTTACACTGTTGTAAACAAGGAGTAAACAAAGTCTGGTCTATAATGCTAAACTAAGATAAAATGTACATAAACAAGAGTAGCTAAAGCCTGGAGTTCAGGGCAGGAAGGTAGAAGCTTTTAGAGATTTACAGTTTTAATTGTTCTTTTAAACCATGGAAGTTGGAAGCAATTTTCTGTGGTTCGTGAGTGGGGGCAGACTGAAACCACACCAGTCACTTCATCGTGGGAAGGGTGGGCTTACAAAGGCTTGCTGGTTTTGTTTGGCTGTTCATAAAAATCATCTGTAGGGGGGTTTCTGCCAAACAAGAATGAAAGAGCGTGAGTTAAAGCACAAATACATGTAGTTTCTTTTGGTTTTACAGTAGCAAAACCTTGTGTGCGTGTGCGTGTGCATATGCATAAGCTATATAGCAGACAAGTGGACACAGTTTTACTATGCAAAACCAGGTTCTCACATCAGTAACAGCTCCAAAAAGTAATATAAATCCTACAAGTATGAAAGGTATGATCAGAAAAGTGTTTCATACAAGTCAGTTTTCCTGCTTATTGATTCTGGAAGCTGATTCTCCTCTTTATCTCTCCTTTTCACAGCACTGATGCCAAAATATGGAAAACAAGAATACTAACACCATAAAAAAAAAAAAACTAAATATTTTTAAATGAGCATCAGTGGGTAGAATACAGACAGAATTCAGTTTCAAAGCATGCATAAAATACTGTACAGTTCAAGCAGCAGTGTAGAGTATCATGCTTTCTTAGAATGATCTTTTATTTTAAAGAATTTAACCTTGTTAAAGCAGATTGCAGATGTGAAACAGGTAAATACTCATAAAACATACACAGGAGAAGGAATTTAGCAGTATTAAAGGACCATAATAGTAACAATAGTGGAAAGATGAAATTACAATTGCTTAGAAATAGTGTAAGAGTGGAAAATCTAGCCTTTTGCATCGATTTAAATGAAAGCCTGCATGTATGTCATTAGATCATATTGAAAGTGACATTAACAGGATTCAGCCAATGAAGTTGTACTGATACATATATGAAAGGCAGGGCCAAATTCTACCTGAGCTTATATTGTACATGCACAGCTTATTCTGTTTTGTTTTGCTCCATTCTGACCTAACGGTTGCTTCTGTCATCTGTGATGCTGATTTCATCCTTGACCCCAGCTTTCTTCCACTCCCTGTCTCCTATTGCTGGGTCTTACTGCTCTCATTGCTTTAGCCATCTATTTTGCTACCTTAATTCCATTCTCACTGGAATCTTTTATTAATAAATATGATTAAAGTTATAATAGAAGCTATTTGCTTTCCTAATTGGAAATGCTTGTATTTTGACCTTAATGGTTCTCAGTATAACTATCTAGCAGAAACATTAAAAATTGATCCACTTAAGGCACATAAATGTAAATATATGACCATTTTCATCTTCAGCTATCCCTACCAGCTCTTCATTGATTTAAAAAATCTGTTGGAAAGTGTTTTTCCTTTGTTTCTTCCATGGGTTTTCTTGAGACTTCCTTTTCATCTAAAAGCTTGACTTTCCATTCCACTTCTGCTTAGGAAGTAACTTTCATCAGAGCTGTGTGGGTCCCAGATGCTATCAGGTAAGAGATAGCACTGCACACAAGTTTGTTTGCATTGTATATATACAAATACAGATAAAGTCAGTGGCAAATAAGGTCCCATTGGTCAGTGCTATGCAAGAGTGCCCTGGGATAAACAGACCATCTATGACAATAACTGTAACTGTGTCCAAAGGGTGTATTTTGGATGGGAAAAAAACCCAAAAGGAAAATAGGGTTTGAGTTGAGAAGGAATGGTTAGGACACAAAGCCTGTGGATACAAGAATATCAGATATAATAGGGTTTGTGATGGTATTCATCTCAGCCTTTCTCCTAGCACAGAAAGCAGCGTTCATTGGGGAGGGGGCCATTACAGTTGCCT
This sequence comes from Psittacus erithacus, assembly GCA_009867235.2. Taxonomy (NCBI): domain Eukaryota; kingdom Metazoa; phylum Chordata; class Aves; order Psittaciformes; family Psittacidae; genus Psittacus; species Psittacus erithacus. The sequence goes on along the minus strand of WYDI02004042.1, from coordinate 9,096 downwards.
TATTTCTTTTCCCTTACTCGTAAATCTCTGAAGGAAGACACCCTGCTAAATTATATGCTTCCACAACAGCTTAATGATCCTTGTGACTAGGACAGACATAAGGACTTCTCAGCTTTCCCCAGCAATTCCGAATTAAAGCTGTAATGTTCCTGGGAGTTCCCCCCACATTCCCAGTTAGCACCATTCTCACTCTATCCTTTACCAACATTGTTTATGGAAACTGCTCCTGCTATCAAAAATCGCCTCACTTTTCTCAGTCCTTCCATCCAGTCCTGCTGCTTTTGCGTTTGTCTTCAAGCTTCATACGATCATACCTGTTTCTGAGCAACTCCTTTTATTTTGCTACAAATTCCAGGTAACAGAGACACAAAAGAGAACAAGAGAGTGCTGTGACAGTGAGCAACATCTGAAGAGTGCCATGGACTAGTGCAAATGTCAGTTTGCTACCACATTTGTAGGGAAACCAGTGACATCTCAGCAGCTCATGTTTTTTGAGTACATGCGCCAGTCACTAGGTAGCTGCAGCTCATATGGATAAAGTGTGAACAGCCACCATTGTCTCCCACGTTGCCCTTTCAGGGATGCTAGTAGCAAGTCCATTTCCAGCTAGGCAAAATAACTCAAATACATCCCTGTTTTAGTCATAAATTCATATTCAGTTATGTTCTTAATATTAGGTATTTTAGAAATGCCTGTTGGACAACAATATTCCAGCTTTCTCAGGGCTTGCTATTTTCCTAAACAGTGACACTACTTTTGATCCATTTAAGTCATCTTTTCCACATTTTGTGGCTGTAACAGGGAGCTGTTGCATGATTAGCTCGCACATTTCTGGAGCAGGTTTGTATACCACAGAGTGAAGAACAAAACTAAAAACTAGAATGTAATCCTAAAAATCCTGCCCTGGAAAGCTGATGTGCAGCCAAGCCCTCCGCTTGGAGCATGCCCACACCAAGGTACAGCACTGAAGTGTTTCCTCACAGAAGATATGATCCACAAACTCCAAAAATGATGTTGTGTGGGAGGACTTCTGGAAAAACTAATGTACTACACACCACCCTGCAGAAACATCCTATGGCAGAAAGTAGGCAACCAGATTCAGTCAAGGCAACATGACATAGTAAGGTTTTCTCTATTAGTTTCTATACTTAGAGGGATGTTAAAAGCTATGGCATTTGAGGACTCAAAAGAGTTCATTTTTCATTTTAAAATGACCATCCTGCCTATTTAATATGCAGCCATATGTGCTGCTTGGTGCTGATGCTTATCTGTCTGGAAAGGGCTTGTCTCATACACCCAAACATGTAACTTGACAGCAAGGGAAGCATGGCTCCCTCTGAGTTGCCAGGGGCCACAGCAGACTAGAAAGATGGCATGCTTTTCCACACAGGGAGGAGAAGAAAGAGCAGCCTCCGCTCATATCACATTTGAGCTAGAGCCCGCTGTATTCTGACGCAGAGCTTCACCTGGATGGAAGCCACAGTGAACTTCAGCATTTTCCTCTACGAGTCCATAGATGTTGCCATTTTTTCACACAATTAGAAAGTCAGCTCATTGTAGTTTCTCATAACAATGAAGCTCATTTTCATTTCATTACTTGTAGCTGAGTGTAAAGAAAAAGGAACAAAAACTCAGACAATTCTCTTTAAAAATAAGTAAATCAGTCAAGTAATAGGAAACTACTCACAAGAGAATTCATCCTTTGAGTTTAATACAGAGCAAGCTCTGCAGTGCACCAGTAGATGCCTAAGTAATGCCTTTCCAAGGCATGCTCTCCCCTCTTACTGAAGGACAGAAAAGGTTATATATCCAAGTTCAGTAACTGTTATCCCTACAGTAGCTGGTAGGCACTTTAGTAGTATTGGAAACAGCTGAGTTAGAGGTATGACTACTATTAGCACAAGCAGATTGCAGGGAATTAGTTGCCCCAGGGAAAAATTGAAGTGGCAACAGAAGAAAGTTACAAGTATATCACAACCCTCAGTATTTGTTTTTATTTACTGCTGAGCTGGTAAAGCCCAAAAATCAGGTTACTTAGCTGCCTATGCCAGGATATACAGTTCCTGATATAAATTCCTATGGTTTTAGCCCTTGGCCAACTGACCTGGGAGTTTGAACCAGAAACACAGAGTTACATGCAAAGACTGGTGCCAGGCTGGAAACATGCAGGTCAAGACCTACTTGTCCAGAAGGTTTTCATAGAGAGTCTCTGCTGTACATCTCTGTAACGGAGGAAAGAAGTGATGGAGAGAGGAGTGCTGGATTTTTAATTCACTAAAATCCAGCTATAGTAATAGTTGTGTGAGGGCACATCAAAGGGTGGCAGCTGCCTTCATGCAGGGTGAGCAAAACCTCACCAGCCCCAACCAGGGGCAGCCTCAAGCACCCATCTGAGGCCTCCCTGGGCACAGGACAGCCCAAGGCATCAATCCATAGGTTGGCCCATGTCCAGGCAGAGCTGTGGGAAACAAGAGACAAGCACTGCTCCAGCATCACCAAAGCAGAGGAATGGCTCCAGTGTGGGCTTAAATAGGGTCCTGGGCAGGATGAGAAGAGGCCCCAGGTGGGGCTGATCAGGGCTGATGAGGCCCATCAGTGCCTCCAGGGCCCTGGCAAGTCCAAGTGTATGTAACCACTTCCAACAAAAATGGAGGGTGAAAAAATCAACTTATCTGTGGTTTCCTCTGCAGACTAGGAGTAAGATTCCCATTCATTTCAGTAGTTGGAATTAGCATCTGTCCTCTCCCAGGGTGGCAAGGAAGGAATTGCTCATGAATTTTTGGACCGGTAGCTTATCCTTTCCACTCAGGCCCACAAAATGATGTAATGTGCAGATAACAACTCATGCTTCCACATTGAGTACGTACTGAACTTCATAGGTGAAACTATACTTGAAGAATGCTGTGTGCACATTTTCTGAACTCATTCTACATTTAATTCTAGCCTTACTAGAATACTGCACAGTCTGCGTTATTTTCTAGATGACATACAAGCTGGTTTAATTTTCAGTTTGAAATGGGGGTATCAGACTTAACCAAAATCCGCATTGCACTGCAAGCTTTTGTTTCTGCTTTTACTGCTCTTTTTCTTTATAAATACAGCTTCATAACGTGTCCTGGGGGTTAGAATTGGAGTCTACTTTCAAAGAGAATTTTTTTTTTTGGCATATCAAATGTCTGTAGCCTTAAAAATTTGCTGTTCTTGGCTATAATGCTGTTACAGACACCTCAGCAAACCAGGCATTTATACTTGTTTTGCTTTTTGTTTTGCCTCTGCTGATTGTGAATAATTGTGAACAATACCATGAATAGGCAGCAAATAGATACTATTAAAGGAATAACAGCATTACACTGTTGTCTAGAAGTTTTAGTTCTGTATTCCACGTGCAGAAGATTAAAAGAGTCTGCAGAAATACGTTTACTGTAATGCCTGTTTTTTAAATTAAACTCCTGAAGTGAGAGTGCTTCAGTACTGATTCTTCTTCAAAAATGAATGCAGTGAGTACTTTAGGGTTAGTGCTTTCAGGACTTAATGTTATCAACATAAATGAAATCTGTGATTGTCCAAGCTAGCATAAACAGTGGGGGGTTGTTTTAGGACTTTTGTAATGCTAACCACTATGTGAACACGTGTAAAGTAGCGCAGAATTAACACGCATGATTAAACATTGTTCTGACCAGCATTAGGTTCCTGATGACTATGCAGAGTTGAACAGTTCTGGGGCATCCTTTGCCTTCTTGATTCTGTCGACCAAACGAGGATCCTAAGGTGCCACAGCACCGGGTATCTCATGACTGTATTGCTCTATAGGTCTCATGCTTCAACTCCGCGGGGAGAATTCAGCGCCAGTATTTCAAAAAGTGCCTATTTTAACTGCAGTATAGGGACCTAACTTAGACAAAACAATTTACACAAACTTAAGCACTTCAGTCTCTATGCCTTGCTGAAGAAAATCCCTAGGTTCTTAAATTCCCCCTGCTGCATACATGAAGAGGCTGATGCCTTGACTAAGCAGGGCATCAGGGCATCCCTGTTCTGCCTGACCCCATTTGGACGTTACAGACCTGGCTCAGCCAGGGCTCAGCCTCTTTCACAGCACAGGTAGAACTGAGTTCACCACAGGAGCACACTGACTGTGGTCTGTACCTGAACGGAATATCAAGTGCTTGACACTTAGTAGTGGTTTCGAGGCCAGGCCATTTCAGGCTGTGGATTGTACTGTCATACACACAGTTAATCCTCAGTCTGCAGAGCAGCTCCTCTGCCATTTTCCAGAAAGTGCCTCTACCAAGGAGAAATACCTAAGGAAAGAGTATTTCATCTGGATAACCCGATGTTTCCATTACAGTCACATAATGTCTAATTATGTACTCCATAAATCTTCATATTTTGTTATGAAGCTCATAATAACAAAGTCTGATAAATAGATTCTTTCCCCTGGCCACTACCAATTGAGTAGAAAAAATACTTATTTATGAAGCTTTATTAATAAAATCTGAATAATTCAAACAGCTTCTTCAGTGAAGAAACAGCGGTAGAGTATATTCCTATTTGCATATAAATGAAATGATGCTTTAGTGTCAGAGTGAAGAATTAAATAATAGGAATTTTTACAGTGCAGTCCTGACAGCCTCATAAATACTATGGTCATAAGTTGCAGTTTCCTAAAAACCTCATTTTATCTTTTGTTGCAAAAATACGACTAAAGTGCCAAGTTCTGCTCATTTTACATGTGGAGTATTCCCAGTGACAGCGCAATTATTCAGTAAGTGAGGTTACCAGAGTCAGCCTTATGTCAGATAGGTGGAGCAAAATCACAGTGTTATGTACAGATCTATTTGGAGAACAGAACCTCTTATTTAACCATGAGAAAAACCTTGTGTGTTGATAAAATACAGAGAACAACTAAGAAAATGGTAGCTCTGCATTCAAACAGATGCTCCAAGTAAAGAAAACAGGCAAACACAGGGAAAGGAAAAGCACTTGGCTCATAGCTGCAAGATGCCAGTTGTCCCCTTAGTTACCCAGATACCAGTTTAGCCAAGCCCAATGTTCCTGTCAGACTGTGAGCAAAACCTGCAGCATCTCTAAGAGTATTCAAATGACTCTGAATGGCTTGTTGCTGCTGAGTAAAGCTTTGGTTTTGTCTATTTTGATTTGTTCTAAAGGCTGAAGAAGTCTCCGAAGTGCAGCCCTGACCAGCTGGAGAGAGCTGAGCTGGATGAAGTGCGTTCTCCTAGAGGACAAATAAAGGTGAGGGCTGGGGACACCATGTCAGAAACTCCTCTGAGGGCTGCTGAGCAGCTCAGCAGCTGGGACAAGAAGTCCCCAATACCTGCCAGTGATGTTTTTCTGGCCACAGTGCTGTGCAAGTGGGTCAGGATAGTCAAATATGGAAAAGGTATACGTGGAAAGGAAAGCTAAACCTGGGGTGGTAGGAGGAACATAACTATTTATAGAGATTTTGAAGAGTTTATAAAGTATAGAAATTTATATATGAAGCCTATAAGGGAAGGACTATGGGAGCATGTAGTCTGATCTCCTGTAAATTACAAGCAACTGTATCTAACCCTAAACTGAGCCTGCTGCACTCAAACACAACACAGCCTGTATTTGGCTGGCCTGTGTTTTCCAGGGAGGCATCAGGAGCCAAGGAACCAACCACAGCTCTTGACCGTTCCAAGGATTTATTTATTGTAACTGGTTCTGAATGAGGTACTGAAGACTATTCTGTTTTCATCTGCTTGATGCCAGTCACTAGGCATTACCCCTTCATATTGCACTCTTTGGTAGGTTCAGGTGGCCTTTGCATTCAGTATTCTTTCCTGTGCATTAATGTATACACTGTTATCAGCTCTCTTTGATCCAGTGAATAGGTTAAGGTTCAATTACATGGCATTTTCTCTGAGTCCAGGTCATATTGTAGCTCTTCTCTACACTCAGTATCCATCTTGCAATGTGAGCATCAGGACTCTGCACACCATGCCCTAATCACCTTCAGAATTTGCATAGACAGGTAAAAACTGCCACCATGAACATCTGCACTCTGGCTGTAAGCTGAGGTTTGCAAGAGCCCGTTTTGCTGCAGTAGACTCATCAGTCCTTTTCAAACCTTGCATTGTGGAGGAGAGGCTGCATTCTTTATTCCCAGGTATGTCTTCTATTGATTTTATTACAGCATACTTTGTTTGAATGAGGCACAGTTTAGAAAAGGTCAAGAATTCCTCTGTGTCTTTGCCTGAGGTCATTTTTCTATCTATTTTTAAGCCCTTTAAATAGGCTGTATTCTAGTATGTTTCCTGACACCGCAGTAATTCTTGACATTTCAGATACAAGTGATCAGAAAACACTGGCAGAGATAGTCACTGCCACATCCCAGTGCATTACGGTAGGGCTGCAGAGCTCTGGGAAGTGCTCATCTGCATGTGAGAGCAAAGCTGGCAATCTCAGCTTCCTGCAAAGTGGTTAAGGTATGAAAATGGAAAATGAGAAACAGAAAAAAGGACTTTAGTCCCATGGTTTTCAAATCAGTCTCTTCATGTTAGTGCAAGACTCACGAGTCCTGAGTGATTGAATTTGACAGGATTCTTAAAGGGCACAATAGCATGAAGAGATTTGTCTCAACCTGGTGCTAAAGAGAACAAAATTCTGCTGCAGTCTCATATTGCCTAAAAAAAAGAGGAATTAAAAGTTGGAAAGCCTGTGGCATCTAGGCTAATGAAGACTGAATAATACATGTAACCGCCTATACTATTACTAAAATAGAATTTTTATATACATGTGTGTATATATATATATTTTTAGTGTTGCCAGGGCAGGAACCACTTTCATTTGCTCATTTGTAAATAGATTGATTTCTAATTCTAGGTTTCTTCTACTGGTTTAACTGACCCAGGAAAGGGTAATAGATGTGCTCTAGTGTTAGCAGGGATGCTTTTAGGTCTTTCAGCAGATAGAAAAAGTTGGATTGAGATGTGGATTCTGGCAGCAGTGGATGCAATCCACAGCAATGTTTGGATCCTTTCCTGGCAAGCCTCCCAGAAGCTTTGGCAATTGCTTGTCAGCCGTAAGGAGCTTTCTGCGCGGGCCTGGCCTGTCATTTAACTTCTCATCCTTCAGATACAACCAAGATAAATTGAGGTATTGCAGGGAAAGAAACCACAGCTAGGCAGGGTTTAGATCAGAAGACATAATGAAATGGCTTTCTCACTGTGTATGAATGCAGCCTAAGTGATGGGGAGAAAGGTGGTATGGATATGACTGACAGAGCAGTGCCAGTAATGGAGCTGTACAGAAATGGTGACAGTTCCATATTGACAGGATGGGATGGTTCAGTACAGGATTCAGAAATCACTGCAGGTCAGATTGTCCCAGGGGGTTAATTCAGTGACCATACCTGTCACCAGCACTAGGACAAGTGCTCACGAATGTTTATGCTGCCCTTCCAATTTCCATAACATTACATGGATAAAAGCAAGAGGGGAATTTGGCCTGCATTATTTTGTCATGATCCTTCATTTAATTCATATTTGCTATAATCTGCTTCTAAATACTGTCACCCTTAACTGCAGTTACACAGAGTACTTCAGTAAATCCCAGCTGTTGCATGGGGCTTATTAGAGGTCTAAGTAAGCACAAATTAAAGCGACTGTTGGAAAAAAGCCCCCTGCCCCACGTCACAATAACCCCACAAAACCCACCAGAGCAGCTCATAGCTCCATCCTGCACCCTCCTTCTAAGCTGTGTAATGGGAAACAACACAAGTTAACAAAAGTGGTGGAACTTGTTTCTGCTTTTAACATCTTTGTTAACCTGAGCACAGTTATTGTAAGGAAATAGCCAGTCTCCAGCATTGCCTTGGGAACTCTGGCAACCCCTGCTTGTTGTTATTACCAAGGGTTGCAGTTAGATACCTCTATATGAAGCATGCATTAAACGAGAGCATTATATTCTAGTGAACAAGAGATCTATTCATTATCAAATGCCAGAGAGTGAGTCTCAAACAAGAGCAGTGCTGTTTTATCTTAGATTAAAAAGAAACAATGACCAAAACTGGATAAATGCACAAAGTGCTAAATTCTTTTATTTACAAACATGCAACTGCATCAGCTTCAGTAAAATCCAACAACTGCTTTAAACAACAGCAAACCATTACTGCAACAGTCACTTTTCCTGCTCGTGCTCATTGTTGGTCAGTGGCTATAGCACAGGTCAAAATAAGGTACTTATTGTTGTATTCTGTGCCTTCGTGTCTCACGGACCCTCGACTATTTCATAGCCTAATTTATGGCAGAACTAACGCGACCAAGCCCTTGTCCAGGGACTGCAATCACTTCACAACGATCCCATGCAGAAAAAGAAGCACTCCGTGGGCTGGGTGCTGCTGTTGAGAGCGCGAGTATCCCGAGCAGCGTTTCCGCACAGCTCCGAGTTACCAGTACCACCGCCGCGTCCTCTCACCGGGACGCTGAGGGCGGAGGGTCCTCGGCCTCCGGTTGCGACGACCGCGGCACCCCTGTCCACAGCGTGGCCGAGGGACCCGCTCAGGGCGCGCACCACGCAGGGACCGCTGAGACCCCACGGCACGGTCGGTGCTCATTACGAGGCCCGGCGGCGCGGCGCGGCCCCTTTTCCGCCACACCAGTGGTTGCGGGGCCAAAACCGGGGCCCCAACCCGCGCGCGTAGTCTGCCGCACCCCTTTCGGCTGGCCTCTCCGAGCGGGCCAGCCAATAGAAGCGTGCGTTCCTGTGATCGGTGCTGCCATTGGCCGAGGCCGCGGCTTCCGCCGAGGGCCGGGATTGGTGGCAGAGGGGCGGTCGGCAAAAGGCGGCAGGAGGCAAAAACCTACGCGCGCGCCGTGACAGCTGTCCCCGCTCCGCGTGAGTCCGGGCGCGGGGCCTCGCACCCGCCCTGCGGGCTGCGTCATGGCGGCCCCGCCGCGGCTGTCCGGGGCGGGGGGGATGGGTGGGGGAGCGGGGGCGCAGTGGGAGAGGGAGGGGCAGCGGTAGGGGGGGGGAGGGAGAAGGGGAGGGGATGGGGATGGAGATGGGACCGGGATTGGGACGGGATGGGGATGGAGATGGGATGGGGGGGAT
>WYDI02004039.1:0-38237 GCA_009867235.2 Psittacus erithacus | reverse complement strand
CCAAAACCAGAAACACAGCACTGCACCAGCTACTAAGAAGGAGAAAAATGACTGCTGCTGCTGAACCCAGGACACATTGTAATCAATTATTATTAAAATTTAATGATTTCTGGTACTAACAAGTGTATTTCTTAAATGTTTTATAATGCAGACTTGAAAATTTTACCATTTAAATAATAAAAGAGAGGGCTTGAATGAGCAGTTTAATATACAACTCATCTGTGATTTGATGGTACAGCCACGGAACCTTCAAAGAAAATCCCTCAGCACACAGCAATGACAAGTCCACCTAAAAATATTTTTCAAAAATTAATATGCAATGGTGTTGTTTGTTTGTGAATTCTGTCTCTCAATCTGTTTTTTCTAGTCAGATGTAACGGATTTTAGCATTTCCCCAGAAAAAGTAGATCTGGCTTGGAATAAATGTACAAAGCTGACAAAAGAAGATGACAAAAACTATTCATGTGATGCAAACACTTTGCTTATGCATTATAGAATATTTTATTCCCATCTGAATGAAGAAATAAAATTTGAAGAAGGAACATTATCTGAAGTTTTTTGCACAGTATCCACACATTATTTTGTAGAACACAACTATTCTTAATTTTGCAACCCCACAATTTAAATAACCATTACTATAGTTTTTCTTCTTCAAAATTTTTTATATGCCTTAAGAATCATGAAACTTAGTGAATGGATTAATCAATGATGTTAATTATAAAAGTAATGAAATTCAAACACCCTTTAAAAGAAAGCTACTTCATGGACCATTTATTTACAATTTTTTGATCCTGACTGATTTTTCTGGTGTTCAGTTTTTGAAAAAAACACAACTTGATTCATCATTTAGGACACTTCTATATGTTGATTTCTAAACACTGTAATTTCTAAAATCTCTTTGACCTTGTCTTCAGCAGTTGATCTCACATAGATCTATGAGTTATCCCTTACTGAGGATGCTCAAATTATAAAACTTCCCCTTGCTTTTTCAAACAATATTGCACATTCCCAAGACAATTAAAAGCTCTCCTTCCGCTGCTGTACATACCTATGCTGTAACTAGAGACCTGAAAATGTCTGTTTCTACTGTTATAGTCACATTTCTTCCCTTGTTTGAGCACTTAGCTGTTGTCTCCATTGTACACTCTCTGCGGTACGCAGATAAGTAATTCAGACAGCTTGGTTTTAAAGCTGCAAAATCTTAGAAAACTACCATCAGTTACTTTTAGTCCTAAATAATCAGGAAATTCTTATAACATTTGAAGTAAAACAAAAATCTGCTTCTAAATCATATTCAGTCAGTATAAAACTAAAACAAATTGTTGTTCTTTAAAATACATTCTATCCCAGTATTCTTTGTCAGCTAAACAGTACCAGCTCAAACTATACAACTGCACACATTACATGGACATAACTGTAAAAGATTGAATAAGAATGTCTCAGAACTGATTTCATGTCTGTTATCTCTATATTCTGGGCTACATGGAGAGGAAGCATATTTTGCTTTGTAATCCCATAGTATAAAGCCTACTTGATTTCTGTATCACTTCTCAATAAACAGTAATACTAACAACTTGCATTCCATTGAACCTTACAACTATGAACGTAACATTAAAACACCTAACCAACAACAGGAATTCCCAAATATTCTTTTAAATAATCTTTAATTTTCTGTTTACAATCTCTTTTCAAAAGCAATATAAAAAGAAGTTCATTTGTCTGCAATTCTAGTTAATGCTATCTGCAGTTCTTAATGTATGGCTGATTTTATGTCAAACTTTAGAGAAAATGAAGCAATTTTAAAAATTCACTTCAGAAGTTCAGCACAATAAGTAAAATAGACCTACTCAGTACCTCATATTTCATGTAAGAAAAAGTTTAAAATATACTCACTGGATAAAAGTCAGTTTATGAAAATCTGAAGCATAATTAGCTGAATGACCTAGGAAGCCATAATTCTATGTTCTATATTAGTTTCAGTTTCTGAGTAGGTTTATTTCAAAAATATAAAGAAAAAGCATCATTAGGAAGGTACTGGATTGCATAGATCAGAGGACTGGGCACGGGAAGGTGGACAGCTGGTTTAGATCAGTCTGTACCACAACATAATGCCTACTCAAAGTTATTGAGAGATAAATATATATAGAAACTAAGCTACTGTCTCTGAAAGCTGGTTCATAAAAAATGGCATATGGGGCTCTGTGGGAAGCTTGCACTTTGCTACTGGTAATCTGTAAATATAGGAATTCAGTCTTCAGAGCTGACAGCCTGCTCTTCTTCAGGGACACTACAATTCAGTGATATTAAAAAGAGAAGTAAGTGGTAAGTGTAGGTGGTTCTTTTAAACTACCTTTAGAGAATAACACGTAAGTATTGTCTTCAATTATAATATTTATAGGTACTTGGCAATCATGAGGATAAGAAAGCTTAGATGTGCGGATGTGTATCTATACAAACAACAAACAAACCTTGTAATTCAAAATCTCTCTCTTTTTATGTCTTACACTAGCAATTTTTTGGGACATGCAATAAAGTGCTTCATCTTGCAATCGCTATCTATACATAGAGGTATCACAAAAATGAACAAAAGGTAGGAGAACTGAAGTGCTCAGGTTTTGCAGCCCTAGAAATTGAAATCAGCCTACAGTGTAACAGCACATTGAGCGCTACAAGATGTGCTTTGAAAAAGATAGACAAACTTGCTAGACTTGTTTTCTCTTCAGTCTGGAGAACTTTTCTACATTGTTGCAATATGCTACTGGGTAACGTGTTTTATATACAAGAGTTATTATTGAAGGACACAAAAAAAGCTTCAGACACAAAACCCGAAGATACTGAGTTTAACTTGACATTCTTTTGAAACCTCAAAAAAACCCTAAAGGAACCAGACTTCTGTATGTTATTGATATATTATAAATATTTTACTTAGTGAAGGCAAACAGTCATAAGATGTGATATTCACATTTCACCAGTCCCCTGGTGATGACATTTAGGGTGGGAAGAGCTTTTTGGAGGCCATCTGGCGCAATAATCATTTCAGCCTTGGCCAACTTATTGCTTATGGCCTTGTACAGTTGAGTTTTGTGTACTTCCAATAGGATATTCCACCACTTCTCTGAACACCAAGAAATACTTTTATTCCCATTTCAGAGATGTGACACTAATTTTAAAATAATTTTATCTTTTAACCGCTAAATAATTCTGCTGCCTTTGCAGAACTCTGGCCAGATGCTACGTTTCCACTTGGGTGTCTCTCCAGTCCCCAGAAATGAGGGATTTTAATTTCAAGAGACCTTGTTCTGTACATGTAAAAAGTATCTGTTTTAACTGAAAATTATTTATGGCACACAAGAATTTGAGAAGTGTATATATTAGCAGGACACTAGCGAAAACCCTTCTTTAGGGGATCCTGATCTCAGTATAAATGCAAATAGCATAATTTATTGCAGGAGTATGTGAATTCTCCAGCAACCACAGTGAACTTCCGACATTGCTTATTTGGCTGAAATGTTTAGAACCTCAAGATGTCAAAGACAACTCTGGGAACAGTCAAGCTAAAGCATCTTCATTGAAAAGTAGAACTTCTGTTTAATAAACATGGTGAAACACTAAGATATCCTTCCCTCTACATTTCCAGACAGGCATTTAAGATTGTTCCGTTGAATGCATTCAGTATTAACATTAGTGTTAGTATTTAAAAAAAACTTTCAAATTTTGAGTCAATATCATTAAAAAGGTCTTTAGTCAAATATTACAACAATCCTTTCCAAATAAGCCAGTTACACTTTAATTCACTCTTCATAGCAGTTATTTATCATATAGGCAGGAATTATTATTGCAGGACTAAATATTTCCTGAAAACCAGAACTTCACTAACTTCACATACAAACAGATACTGAAATGTCCAGCTGGTCTGCAAAGTAATTTTCCATGGAAAATTAAACTTCCTAAAATGTATTTTAAGGTGGTCAAAAAGATAGAAGAAAAATAGTTTTAAAACTTTACTTGAGCAACAGTCATGGTACTGGAGATGACTGAAGAGAACTGAACTGAAACAGAACTTTAACCTATTAACTATTATTTCTTTCCTTCTTTTGTGGATAAGTATTATCTTACAGCTTGAAGGCTATGAACTGTAACTCTCTGTTAATGTATTGATCTCAGAATATTATGATATGGAGCATTTTAATACTTCTCACCATCCAGTGCACAGACACAAAACTTGTCAACTACATGAAATACTTACACACAAGGTATTATTTAATAAGAGTCCACATAGAACAAATGAAATATCCAAGCCTGTTTGCATGGCTACACATGCATATATTTCTGTGAGTTTGTGTGTAACATACACACAAACAAACTCATATACGATGACTAAAAAAACCCCAAAGAATTCTTAGAAATATTTTTTGGTTTGTTGGGGTTTTTTATTTTTTATTTCTTTAATATCAGTTCAACTGATATTTTATATTGTTAATTCAGTGAAGGACAGCTTTCAATCACTGACAACACCAAACAGTTAAACTAGAGAAACAAACTAGAGAAACAAAATTAAACTGGAGAAACAAGTATTAAGGAAACAGATCTCTACTTTTTACTATGTCATTCTTATGTATCTATTTTTATCAGCATATTATGTATACTCTATTTTCAAGTTATCTACTGATAACATCAAACTACTGTGGAACAAGTATACCAGTCTCTAAAGAAAATTCCATTAAAATTAATTCCATTTGCGAATGCTACCATGAAAAATAGCATCAAAACAAGGCAACAGGCCATGGTATTAATTTAGTTAGTTACAAATTATGATAAATACAGGTCACTTTATTCTTAAGAAGTATGAGAAAGGTCCTCCACATTCAAACAATGAAATTATAAACATAGTATAGAAGACAGGAAATTCAAGATAAAAACAGCACACTGCAAAACACCAAGATAATTTGCTCAAGCTCAGGAACTGAATTGGGTAGCCTCATAAAAAAAACACAACAAAACAAACCTGGTGTATTGCACAATGTTCAACATTGCCATCTGTAGCATTATCAGACTATCAGTAATCATAAATGAACTAATTCATACCAGCTACAAACAAACATACAAATTCTGACAGCTTCCCATCTACAAGAATTTAATATAGTTTACATATTAATTCAAATGAACTACACACAGTGAGTAAAACTAGCAACCTACTTTGTAACCTCCGTGTGGGACTCTCTCCATGGAGCTGTCTGCGTGGCAAATATGGTGAGGGATGGGGAAGAGGCAATGAAGAGACATCATGTGTTTGAAGTTTGTACCAGTGAGGTTCATCATCTAGTAATGCTGTCTCTAACTCAATAAGAATCTAAAAAAGAAAAAAAAGGTTAAAAGTAGGAAAGCATTACATAAAAGAATATTTTACAAAGCTATTTTAAAATTCAGCTATCTAAAAAAAAGCTATGTTCATAATTTTTTTCCTATTATTCGCTCATTGTTAAGGACTTTGAATTTTTATGAAACTCTTCCATTTAACATGAAAGAAGTTCCTGTGCCTTTTACAACCTTAAATATACCAAAAATCTTTAACAAAACCTTCATTATCTTATGACAATCTTTACAGCATTCAAATATCTTGTAGCAAGTCAGGCATCAACATTCCAATATTTTGGTAAAACACAGCTGTGGACAATAGGGATTTTTAAAAAACAATTCTAAAAGAAATTGAGAAACCATGTGCACGCTGCTACTGAAACAGAACAAAGAATCTCATAACAATACTGTGATAAGTGCGAGATCACCTTACTACTAAGTGAAATAAGGACAAATATTCAACAATTTAAACCAGGTTTGCTTTGCTACATTTAATCATTTTTTCAAAAATACTGTATCTAGACATGAATATGTGAGCAACTGTGTTTTTATAACTACCAATAATTGTATACCTCTCCTAAAAATTCACTTTCTTCCTCTCGAACTCGTGCTTGGTCCCAAAGAGTAATTTCTAACATTCGTTCTCTAAACTCTCTCCGATGAACTGGAGAATAAATGAATGTCTGATTCCACTTAGGTTCCAATGTTTTCTTTACTGTTTTCGTTCTTCTTTTATTTTTATCACTGAAAAAAAACCAAAAACCAATTAAAGATTAAAAATGTTCAAAAGACCTTTCTACTGTAATAAGCATATCATGGAAAGTAGGAAATCTTAAATCAGCAGTACATTTTGTAGTATTACGGACACTACAATCTATGTCAGGATTAGTCCTTTATTATAAAATAAAATTCAGCACGTATATTGAGAACAATTCATGACTTCATATTAAAAAAAAAAAGTTAGGTGATTTCCAATTCATGAGCCAATTCTAATTCTCAGAAGTTCCCTGAAAACCAGAAAAGATTTAATGTGTTTGTTATGAAACCAGCACCTTATAAAGTAATATATATATAGTGGTTGGACTTGATAATCTTAAAGGTCTTCTCCAACCTAGCTGATTTTATGATTCTGTAAATAGGATTTCCATGAGACACAGTCTGACAGTAGAACATGTATGCAGACAACATTGGGTATAATAAAAATCTGCACTTCAGATAAGCTAGCCAGCTAGTCCACTCAGACTTCCAGTCGTACACTGGCTAACTCAAACTGGAGAGCAGGAGGGAGCAGCTGGCCCACGTGAAGGAATGGTCAGTGAGCTGCAGGCAGTGTGGGGCCTTCCCCATAGTGTTTTCCTGACCAATAGCTCCACCGCTGGGAAACCAGAAGCCCTGAGAATGAGTCATATGTTTTTTTCCAGCAAGACTGGAAGCAACAGTGTACTCAAAAAAGCTCCCAAAATCCTTTGGGTCACCCCAATGAGCCACGCAGGTTGAAGGTGGCTCTCTCCTACAAGGTTGGCCTTATGTTGTGGAGGCTGGTAAGGGCTCCATGCAAGGCTACCATGGAACTCCTGGCTCTGGCTCCACAGTGTTGTTGAAAGCAATGTGTTTTGCAGAATATTTCTGCTTGAAAGAATTAATATTTTCTGATGGAGACAAGTTTCACTGGAAAACACCCACGCTCCTTCTACTGAGAATACTGATGACAAGAGTTCTTACAACAATGCTTAATTTTAAACCTGCGGATTGCTGCATACTGCAACTGCATACTAATTTATGTGAATTTTTTAATACGGCAGTGCAGATACTCCCCGTTTACAAACACTCACAAATGTAATGTAGTTATTTCATTTCTGAACTGTTACTCAGAAGCTGGATCAAAATATTAACTAAGAAATAATATTTTCAGACACATTATTTAAAAAGATAATGTAATTATTTTTATTATACTAAAGATTTGTTTGCCCTTGAGAACTGAAATAAGTTACATTGGACAAGCTTGTCCAATGAAATTTGTTTAATCAAAGAGAGCTCAGTATCTTCATCTAATTAAACGCTTGACTTATTTAAGTGCATTTTACCTCTGGCACGTTTCCTTCTACTACACAAGAAATATGTTGTTGCTTACGTTGCTTTTACCTCTAAGAAAAGGAAAGTGAATTTGTATGTCAAAAAAACCCCAAAACAAATCATAAGAGCTTCATAAGACAAATTGCTGATTCTCACATAAGTGATAGAAAACACATGCAACAATTCAAGAAAAATTTCTTAGTACTTCACATAAATGGGAAACACTAGTACAGCTTACTAAAATGTACTGTTATGTAACTTTTTCTACCTGTATACTTGAATTATTGAATTAAATATTTTTCTTCTATGTATTTTTAGTTATTACAGCTTTCACTGTGAAACATTCTGAATGCAGGCATTTTCAGTAGCTTTATTAAACTTGAAAAAGCAGATAAGATTATTTAAGCAGACCTAGTTCTCAGTTTAGCACAGCTTCAGCATCTCCAAACACACTGCAGCAATCTGAATAACTAAGAACCTAGTCAAACAATTCAAATATTGGTGAGCTCAAGACAATCCATCTAAAATCTTTTTGTCATCGACGATATAGCAAATTATATAGTCACAGCAAATTTTCTTATCAACCTTTGGTAAACAGTGAAAATGGAAAAGCAGTGTCTTTCAAAATCTTAAATAACTTTTGTTTCCTGCCGAAGTCAACCAGTACTGGAGATAGTTAGCATCTTCCTAATTTAGCTATTAGGAAAAGCAAAGGATGTAAAAATATAAACTGTAAAGCTACATCAATCTTTTATACACTGAGTCAGGTTAAATCTTTGAATTATTTGGTTGATACACTACAAAAGAAAGCTAAACATGTTCCTTCACTGACACAAACTTTGGAAATACCAATTTAAAAAAAAAATAAAATATGTGCAACACATCATTTCCTTTGCTGTTCTTCTCACTGCCTAAGTTGAAATGGCAGAAAATCATGGACTAAAAAAATGATGGAACTATTCAGGAAAAAGGGTCCCTATCACAGTTCCATAGTTTTGATTTTCCCTAAATGCATATATAATGCCAGTCCAGATTAATAACAGTCCTGTGCTTTATGGGAAGTTTTCAAGGTGCATCTGGGAAATCTCGGCTGAGTCACCTATCCTGTGATATGAAATCTATGGGTTTCAGCTGCCAAACCTGTTCCTACTCTGTTGTGTAAACACAGGGCAACCCAGACTGCTGGACTGATCAGTCCAGAAATGTGTAACTCTAACTTCATAGCATTTTATTTGTACTAGGCAGGAATACCTATCAGAGGAAATAAGAATATTCTAAGAAACTAATAAATTCTTTGCAAATAACAGATCCCTGTGCAATGACCAGGGAAGTTCTGAATGCTCCATCCATGGCCATGTTCAAGGCCAGGTTGGACAGAGCCTTGGGTGGCATGGTTTAGTGTGATGTGTCCCTGCCCATGGCAGGGGGGTTGGAACTAGATGATCTTAAGGTCTTTTCCAACCCTAACTATTCTATGATTCTATGACATAGATTTACCTTTCCTTTTCCATTCAGTATTGAATAAAATCTCCAGTAAAAGTATGTGTTTAGTGTTCAAAGACACACTGATATTACATCATAGCATGTTCAATAAAGAAATTCCAAACTGTAAGATTTTTCCATAGATATATATATGTAAACTCAGCTATGCATGCCATCTGAATATCAGACTAATTCTTGCTCAAATGTTCCTTGTCTTTGCGTTCACTCTACCTTCTGTCAGGAAGGAAGTAAATTTTAACATAAGGATTCCTTGGCCTCCCATCTTCCCTTGAAGGAAGATCCTTTGCTCCCAATATCGTCACTATTAACTGATGACCAACCTTGTCATACCACAGTTTTATCTGTAATGAGAAAATATAAATTAATGAACTCGTTTCAACAACATATTATCATATTAATCCTTAACATCAATTTTGCTCATAAGCTTATATTATACTGGTTACTCAAACAGAAAAGATCATGTTCTACTTTGTATTTATAACAAAGCATACAAATAAATTAATACTATAATAACTTCAGTATGTACCAGGAGTTACTATTTTTAAAAAATCCCTGCACAGTAAATACATTATTTCATATGAATCGTTTTCAACAATGGTTAGGATTATTCTCTCTTGGCAATGATACTGTACTACCTGCATTACTGATATATGATATTCATATATATACATTTCTAAGGAGTTTATACACAATGAGTGAATTAATTTTTCATGTCCTGTTGTGCTGGAAAGACTATGGGATAAGACCATAAATATTTCAAAACTCTCAACATTTTTCAAGATGCAGAGACTCATCCTGAAATTATAGAAGCCCTCCAGAAACTGTAAGAGAGCAAGGCACAGTAGTCCAACCCTCTTCACAGTCCAACTCAGCAACAACAAGGCAAAACCTACTCTTACTCATCTGTAGATATCATTATTAATCAGTATTAGACACAATCTGCTATCCTGTTTAACTAGCTGCTATTTAGCTATTTCAGTTTTAGTACTATAGCTGCAAATACATTATTCAAGGAGAAGATATACCTATTTTAGAGCCTGGAAGGGGAACATGGTGCAGCTAGGACCAAGGCTTTCCAAATAGCAAGGGAGTCACTACATAGTGGTACCAATGTAGTATTAGTAACTACAGCTGACAGGAGGCCCTCCTCATGGGGAGCTTTCCATGACACAGGACAAATTAGGACATTTAGAGGAAACACTGTTCTTGACTGAACTTACAGAGATCAAAGAGGATAATGCCCAACTACACGACCTACCAAAAAGTGCACTTTTAGGCATGAATATGCTGTGGCTAAGGTAAACAAAGCCAGGGGACAGTGCCCATCTTGCATCACTTCAGAGCCAGAGTCTCCACCTGCTGTCATAGCTCTTCATCTTCAGCCTTTCAGTCACTTAAAGAAAGATCTTGACACAATTCTCAAGACTTCTGACCCACCAAGAGGCTGATTTCCCTAACACCTGAGTAAGTGGGATGACACTAAAACACACCAACTCAACCAATGATGGCAGCGTACTTCTTCCCTCTGCATTACTTCAGATCTTGCAACTCCTGTAGCCATCAGCCAGCAGTGTTTGAGTATATACTAAAAAGCGGAGGATACCTGTTCTCTCTTTTCCTGTCATTGATCCTACTACTCATTTTACAAGTTTCTGGTACCAACAGGTAAAGGGCTCTAAAGCAGAAAACTGTGTGAGAGAAATTACCTTTGATAAGATTTAAGAGAGTTCTAGATGCTGTTCCTACATTTCTGCAAAGCAAGGGGCTTTGTCAGTATTTTTTCTAAGCTGAGAATTTATCTGGACTACTGGGTATCTTCATCCAGCCACAGATCACAAGCAGCAAGCTAGGCACCAATTGTGTAAATCCAAAGCAAAGTTTAAATGACCTCTGAAATGAGAGTCAACATAAATGTTCTCTAACACTAAATGCACTCTGACACTAAAGGAAGCTCCTAGGGTTCCTTGGTAGTCCCTTGGCAAAGGACAGCCTTGGCTAATCCGACACTCCAGGGGTAGTAGCACTAAAGACAATATTCATCTGCTTTTTAGGAAAAATTATCCTTGCTTAAGCAGAATACAATATATATATGATCCAGATACTATTACGAACTATTACTAAGTGAAGATGAGATAATCAACACATAGGTACCAAAAAATACAACCAGAATTATGCATTCGTATCCAAGCTAAGTATTTCTTCACTATGTTTGTTTGAGACTGAATTTTTGCAGAAAAATTTCAGTAAAAATGTTTGAGAACTGCTTTAAGCAAAAGGTTAAATCATCTGACACCATTTCTTTGAGATGCTCTAACACCTGTGGTTTAGAACAAGAACTCAAATTCATGGTAACTTACACCTTCTACTTTTCTCTTGGAACTGTGGGAGAAAAAAAAAAAAGGAAAAACTTGTACATAATGGGCATATTTTCTCTGTAATTCTGCTTGTTACAGGATAGGTCAGGAGCCAGAATCATGAGTAGAAGGTGAATTCTCTTGTGTGTTCACACTGCTAGCACTCCAATATATACAGCACATGCACTTGTAAAGCAAGAATTCAATTGACTTGGATGCAAAGAGAAGAAAGGAAGAAACTGGAAGTGAGAGAATGGACAAAGAACCCCATGGAGGGGGAGGATGGGATTGCCTTCTCATGGGGTCAGAAGAAGAAAGAAGGGACAAATCAGAAACTGCTTTAGAATTGCTGGAAAAGTAATGGATACAGGATGCTTCCTGGTCAAACATTGGAAGAACAGAGCCACTAATGTCAGGGACCACAGAAGGACAGAGGGGAAAAACCAGACTGAATGAGAAATTGAATGAGGTGACAAAAGAAACAGCTATTCTGTAACTGGCACAAAATAACACTGCACAGAGAGACTGGGATGAAATAAAATCTGACAAGAAGTCAAGGTGGGAAATTGGAAAGGAAAATGGGAAACAAGGCTCTTCACTAGCATACTGAACATGGAAAATGAGTTTGGGAATAGGACTGATCTAATTCTGACTCTCCTGTGCACAAGTATCATGACAATATTCAGATGGTAAGGCATTTTCCTACAAGAACCTTTTCTATTCACAAGGAAAGAAAAAGGCCAGCCATTAAGACAGCCAGGTGCAGACCAAGAAAACTAGATTTCATCCCTTCCTTTTTCCCAGAGGCCTTGTGTATCAAGGCGTAGATCCCTTGAAACATTTTTAAACGTATTTACAAATTGCATGCTCCTCATTCTCTGACAGTCTGGCATGAGACCCTGCCCTGGAGCTTGATTTGTAGTGCTAAGTATTGGAATTGAAGTGTATGGTATATATTATGTCTGGACAGAACCTGGTTGTCTCAGACTGTAATAATAGTTTCTCCATTCTTAATCAATAAATGCAGGACAATCCTACCACACTTACAGAATACTACACATATTCTATGTTGTGAAATAAATATGGGATAGCACATGCATAACTGAAAGGTTGATGAGGAAATTATTTTTTTCTTTTGTAGCTTTCTTAAGTTGTATGAGAAATTATTCCTAACATCAGAAAGTGAACACTGAATTATTCAATCCATAGGGTGCACATCCCACAAGAATGTACAGATGTGATGCTCAGCATTGAAAGACTTAAGCTTAAGCAGCTGACTAACAGCAGTATTTATGAACCCTCCATTCAGCAGGTTTTTCACACATGCAGGAATTGGCACTTTTAAAAGCTTACAACATGTAAGAAACCATGATGATGTAGTCCTGATCTAAATGAAGGAAAGGGAATGCCATAATTTCAACACTTAAAACACACCACAGAAAAACCATGCTAGCTGTTGATAATGTGGAAGCTAACACCTGTAAAACAATTCTTGAACAGGACTTTGTCTACCTACGTAACTTAGGATGTAGAAACCTAGAACTGACACAGGAAGCGATCCTGAATAGGTTTTTTTCACTTAGTGTTGAAGTCCTGGAAACTTACTTGCCACACACACACACTCATATACTTTCCTTCCCTAGCCATATGTGAACATAATTCTTGACTAAATTTCTGTTGTAACCTACATTCAGGCAAACAGGCATCTAAATTCAGCACGTCCTGAAACTGTGAGATGGTCTTCTACCTGTAAAGTGGTGCATTTGTTGCACGCCTTGAGACAGGCTTCCAGGTAAGAATACCTGCCATGTAGGAGCAAGACCAAAGAGCTCTTCCACAGTCCAGTGATGAAGGTAGTCATCAGGGGGGAAAGAGATGAGGGTCTGGTCACAGCTTCATAGGATTCTTTCGGTTTTTAAACAAGAGTGGTTAAATACAAGATCAATATATATTCTGCGTAGCAGGCCTGCAATCTGCTACACCAAAATTAAGCTTTCTTTGCTATCACCTCACATGCACATTCCCAGCCACACAGTATTTCATCTTCAAATAAGAATTCATACTCCAGAGAATAAAGGGATGTGCAACAGTTTGATTATAAAGGCACTTTTCTGAGAGACTGGTTCAAACTCTTCAGTCTAAATAGGGCTTAAACCACAGATGTCTTATTTCTGGAATGAGCTTCCTACATGTAGAAAGGTATATAAAAGCTGACTGCTGGTGTTGCATTCTGAGAAATGAGGATACAGGTGTCTAGTATTCCTGTTTGGTCCTCTGTGGCATCAGAAGAGGACTGTTCCCTCTGGAGAGCCAATTAACCCTGTGGAGTAGCCGAAGTTTCAAATACAGTTTATGGGATGTCCTTTATTTGGGCTGGATCACTCACTACAGGTACTTAGTTCTTTCCCTTCAACTATACAAGTCCAAGCTCCTCCCCAAGGCACCTCAGACTTATTTGAAGCTAGCATAAGTTATGTGAATTAAGGACATAATTTCAGCTCACTAGATTTCATTCTTTTTCTTTTAGATCTCATCTTAGCATGAAATTTTATTCAGAGATCTGACTGAGGTCAGAGTTCTAGAAAAGAAGTAACTACATGATTAGGACCCATACTCTAATACATATGCATAAGCAAAATCAGTTAAGAAAATCTAGATAATATAATTGCTACTTGTTGTATTCTTATCTCATGAATACTTGACTGTTTGCTTAACTATGCAATCCTAATGTGTTTTGTGTGCAGCACATAAAGGCACACCATACCTGAAGTGATAACTTAAGATTTAAAACCAGAATATTTTAACATTTTAATTCTATGCTACACTTTACTCTTTATTTGTTATATAAGGGTTACTTCACATATCTCATGGAAAAGAGATAAAACTTGTGCCACTGGGAGAGACTGCTTGCCCTGCAGCCTGATTTCTACCACCACAGCTCACCCAAACATCACTAGGTTTGAAAGACAGCTAGTCGAGCATTTTTGTTCTTCTGTTGTCCATTATAATTTTTCAAGTAACCTACACAGCTCTTTATTACTGCAGTATTTTGAAACTGAGATACTACTTTTCTTTCTTGCATTTTTCTGTTGTATCAGATCAGCAGGATCTGTTGTTGAAAATAAAAAATTATCTCAGGTGATTCTAAAAAATGCTTACATCAATTATTTTATTTGGTGTAGATGCAGACACTGTATTTTATTTTATTTGATGTAGATGCAGACACTGTCCTGAGGTGGTAAAGACTTGAGTGTAGCTGAGGTGAGCTTCGGATGTTGTTAAACATACCTTTAACACATTCTGACTACTGAAGGTTGTTAAACCAAACTATTACTGCTGTCTGCTTCAGTTGCTGTCTGATACGTTCGAAAAAATACAAAAAAAAGGCTGTCAAACTGTAGAGCCTCGAGGATATGAAGGCCAGAAAATTATGGAACTATTTAGGCTGCCCTAATCTAGATTTCTCCTAAAAATTTCTATTTTAATGGCTTCTTCTTGATTTCAGTAATGCCAAGTAGATGCATGCATATATTTTTATACATAAATATATTGTTGTTTTGTATTAAAGCAAAAAGAATGTCTGAAATTTTTGAAGTCAGAAAAAACCCCAGCAGTTTCATGGCAAATCTGGCTCAAAAGAAGGCCATACCAAGTAAACGAGAGACTGCACGGAAAACACAAATTTAAGAACAGATCATTCACTACAAAGATATCGCAAAACCTCATGCTCTGAATTAGAAAATTGCTGGTATGCTAAACTGAATCCAAAAGTTCAGGAAATAAATTCACACTTTCCCAAGTACTGCAGAATTAGTAAAAGTTCAGGAGAAGGGTGCATGGCAGGGGAAAAAGGAAATTGAGTGGGTTTCTTCCCAATAAATGTGCTTCAAATCATCCAGTCATACAAGAGCTAGAAAATGAATAGAATGACGTCAAGAGAAGTGTGGCAGAGGAACTTTTGCCAGAATGTGGGACATTTATCACCAGGATCAGTTTCAGACTAACAAGAAGATGCAAGGAAGACTACAGATGTGCATTTCCTGTTGACAGCAATGAAGCAAATAGGTATAAACAGTGTTCAGGGATCCTTGTAGGGAATTCTACAGACGCAGCTATACCACAGCCCGCAATGTAATGGATACTTCCTAACAGCCATAAACAACAGCTCAGAGCTCTGAGTTAGCTAATTTCCCATGCCAAGAAGTAACCAGAGTTCTGCACAGCTGTTGCACTGCTTCAAATGCCCTTGTTCAAAAATCACTGGAGAATCTGTTCTCTGCAGCCTGCACTGTAAACATATCTTAAATTAATCCATTTTAAACTATCAACCATCCCTACTAAAAGTGAGCAGATGTTGGACTTTTTGTTTCAGTCTTGTTGTTAAGGATGCTGCCAAGCTCCTAAGTTTGAGTTCTTCCAGAACTCCTGCCACAAATTTTACGTTCAGCTTTGACCATTATGGAACTCTGCAAAAACCTATCAGAGAGGTCCACAATGACTCCACAGGCATTGTGCAGAAACAAAACTGGGGCTAAATATGACTCGTATCTACAGCACCAAAAATTATCCAGCCAGAGGTGACAGAACAAGTCTCATGCACTTTCACCTCTTGGCGGATATTCTTTACCAAGCATGACACTTGGTTTATTTCTTTAAATGGCTACCATAATTATTTGATCAAAGTAATTTTATTTTTTTAAATTATAGGATAATAGCTTAAGTAGAAGTGATTTTTTTTAAGTCTATTTCTTTATTTTATATAATGTGATTAAAATAAGCAACTGCTACATGTTAATTCTACATTATGGTATTTCATGAAACATTCAGGTTTCAGGCAGACATTTCCTTTTTAAATTGAACAATTAATTTTCATATAAATTCTTAATTTATTTTGCACATATCTAAAAATAAATTAAAAGACTATTTATGGTATTTACCTTTATGAACTACTTAGCAACTTGTGATTGAATTCATATCCCTCTTTGATTTCGTTAGTATTTACAAAAGCCAACTTTCTTAATCATGCTGAAAGATGTTTTAAATTTTTAATATAAAGCCAGTTATGTCAGTAGCACAAAATAAGACATTAACCTAGAAAAATACTATCAAGACATTACCTTTTTAATCTCAATCTTTTTCTTAGAATTTTTTATTTTTAATTTACATTTAAGCAGGAAGGGCTACTTTCAGGAAATAATATATTGTGAAAAAAAATTCTACTTTATCAAATAAGAGTCATAACTAAACCATCTTCTACAGTCTTATTTAGAATTCCCTTATAAATACATATATATGACCTCCTTTTCCATTTCAATATGAAATTTACTCATCTTATTCTGATCACTTAGCCCACCCTTTTCATCTTCTTTGAGCAAGTCATCAAACAAAAGAAACATTTATACAGCTCCCACACAAAAGATTAACATCTCCATAAAGGTATTTTGAAAGAAAAGCAGATAATATTCTATTTACAAAAAACTGAAAAACATGCAGCAAAGCAAGATAAGCATTGTAACATATTAGTAAAACCTACTTTAGCGTTAATCTACAGTACCTTAAGAGTTTCCTAATGAAAAAAGGCAAACAACTTGTACCTAAAAAGAATACCAAAGCTAAATAAATTCAGTAACACAATGGGAGAATTTTTTATTGTTTAATAAAGTTTTTATTATTTTGATCTATCTTTTGTAAATGCAGGACCCAAGTTTCTTACACAATAAATCTGTTTCTTTTAACAAGGTACAAATTTTTTGCCTGTCTTTCACTCAAGGCGCTACTATTGGAAAATGCAAAAAAGTATGTGTTAAGTAATGGTAATGAATGATTTAAAGAGACATTCATCTTTATATAATGAACTCAAGCACAAAATTGCTTATTTCTTAAATAGTACACACATTTTGTATGTGGGATGCATAGCTACCATCACTATTGAAACCTGCCAAGTTTACTACTGGGTAAATAGCAAACAAAAACTAGTTGTCTCTTTAAATTTTAATTTAATATTTTAAACTCCATGCAGAATTTTACAAGCTGCTCACAAGATGACATGAAACTTACTAATATGGCTTAAAGCAACACACTAAAATATGGGAAAACGGACTATAAGGTAACGTTTTCCTACTATGCATTTTCCATAACAAACAAAAGAAAAACCCACAACTTTAGGTTCTGTCAGGCAGACGAAGTCTTTACCTGAACCCTAGGAACAAAAGGCGTTGTTCTTCTACTAAGGCTTTGGCTCTGGTAAGCAAAATTAAAGAAAAAGCAATAAAACAAAACCAAAAAGGACAACACGCTGGAAACTAAAAGACCAAAAGTAAAAACAAAGACACACAACTATTACTTTAAACACAGCTTTACACCAACAACGTATTTATATAACACAAAGTATTTTAATGCAATGCATAAATTAAATCTGCAGATATGTTACCAAGTCATATCAAAACCCTGTAATGGAAATTCTGGCCTTAGGGAAGTCAGCAAGAATTTTGCCACTGATTCCCCAGAAGCAAGGATTTCTCTTTGCATCTACAGATAACATTTACAATAGATTCAAAAATAACATTAACAAAAGGAGCAGGTCAGCAAAGTGTGATTTAAAAATGGGGAAGCAAACATAAGTTTAGCTTGGTCATCTCTTTTAGAAAGATTATAGATTCATATTCAGAGACAGTATCAAGTACATTTCCAACATTGCCAGGTTTGCTTGCTTTCTAGAATAAAGCAAGCAAAGTAAAAGGTTTTCTTTTTTATGCACTTTCAAGGGGCATTTCTATAAAAAGCCCTCCTAAATATTTTTTTAAATGATTCAGAGAAAGTTAGTGCTATCTGGTTTAGCATTACATGGGTAAAGGTACAATCAATGTCTTTCAATTCTCCAGCAATAATGACAGAAATGACATGGTATATACAGAAAAGCCTCGCATGAAATGGGATCTAGAGCATTTAGCAAACTTAGTAGTTCCATCGCACACATAGATGCATTTATAACTCTTTTTTTGTGTGTGTTATGTAACACTTTTTTCCAGACGACATACAGCCTTGTGGCTTCCAGTGGCTACATCAAGACTACAACAGTACAGGCAACTCTCCTAAATTCCAGGACTATCTGCAAACTCCAACCAACCATTCTCCATCTTCACCTTAGGCAAACAACTAATGGAGTGGCACAGAAAGGATATCGAGTCTAGGGAATGCATAGGAATTATTCGGCCTGATCAGGGAGGCTAGACTAAGTGACCTCTGGTGGTCCTTCCAGCCTCCACCATTCTGTGATCCTCAGAGTGCTAGTGAGTGGGAGAATGGGAGAATGGCAGCATGGGAGTAGGTCACAACAATCACAGCAGTCTGACAGATTCGAATCTGATTTTCTTCCCTGCTCTGTTTTCCTGAGATTATTGATCTACTTTGAAGTGATGGAAAGATGCTACTATTCAGTAGTCCCTTCCGTAAGAAATGTTCCCAAATTTTGGGTCAAGGCAGTGTGACAATGCTTCTGCCACCCTCCTCACTTACTTGGCTTGCACAGATGCTGGAGAAATCTGTTCCATAAAATGTGTGAAGTAATCTGTTCTCACACCAAAGCAAGAAGATGTGTAAGAAAATTCGACAGTGGATCACAGGACTTGTCTGATGTCCTCCTGTGCTCTGTGAGGTGCAGCATCTTCACACTATCCCCTACTCTGCAAAGCCCTGTGTATGGGTGCCAGAATGTCAGCTACTCATGTACAACAGTAGATCTTTAGCTTGCTTCTCCTCCATATTACAAGAGAAATACAGATACTCCAGAATATCACAATCCTAAAAGGTACAGAATGGTCTCCCATCACGCCCCAAGGACTCTCACATGCCATATTCTGCCTTGGAAAATGGAAGGCAATAAGCACATTATATGTACTGTCTAAAAATTTTCCAGGGTTTGTTGTTTGGGCAACAGAAATTAACTTGTGTAGGGTTACAATGGGTTAAAAGGAAAGGGGAAAAGGAAAAGGCAAAAGGGGGAAAGGGAGCACATCTCATACTTAACCTAATCCCCCCAATATGCTGATGATGTATTACGTTCTTCACAATGTACAATATCTGCTTTATAATACGCTATATACAATTATAATTAATAGACCTGCATTTTTATGGCTTTATAAACTGAATATGTATGTTTAAGTGGTCCTGTGGTTCAGCTGTGCAAGAAAATAGATTAATTTTATAAATTGCATCCCTTTTCTGTTAGAATTTCCAGCAGGACAAAAAAGAAATATTGTAATTCTATACCTGTATCCATTTACATGGTCTTGTAGTCATACTACCAGTCTCTAAACCTAACTATTTCAAAAGCATTCCAAGTTATACCTTTCATGCAGTATTGAAAAAGTAGCCAGAAAAGAGCAATGAAGCGAAGAGCACCAACACATAAAGGATACTGACTTTTTCAAAATGGTAATAAAGGAAAAACAAATCAGTGGAAAATCACAGAAGCAGGAACCAGTCAAAGCAAATAATGAAGCAATACTTGCAGTAACAGTCACATACTCCCCTGAAAGAACAGTGTGAATAAAAAATGCTACAAATTTTACAGAATACAGATAATATATATATAACATCTATATAACACAATAGTTTGCCATAGCTGCACATATTTTTTTCAATCAAATACATATTTTGTTAATGGAAAGAAGATTTCCTAGCTATGTGATATGGTTTGCTTCATGGGAAATCCTACTAGTCAGCTTTGGAGTGTCACTGTAACCTCAAGTGGAATAAACAGGTACATAGGCCAATGTCAATAAGGAGGAAGATAGATATCCCTGAATTACAGAGGGGCATCACTGCAGCTAAACTGGCTAAAAACATGCTGAACATAAAGAAATCCATTCTGACATACTATTAATATTAAAACCCTTGAAGGATCTGTAGCACTGTCTGCATACATGCAACTATTTAGTCAAATATTTTAGACCTCCACCTGAACTGTAGGTACCTCCACTTCTGCCCATAGCTCTTGGATTTCACAGCCCATTAACCACAGTTGCCCTAACAGCAGCCCACCAGGACTACATGGAATTAACCAAAAGTTCAGAAAATACAGAAAACACTTCCAAAATCTTGCCTATCATTCTTTCCCTCATATTCATCACAGATCTGAATTCAGCTACCATCACTCAGAATGTGAGCTGACCTGCCACTTTCACACAGAACAGCATCCTGTCCCTATCTACTGCCTGGGCTCTTCAGTTATTCTGCTGCTGGGCATTCGCCATAAAGATCACATTCCCTAATAAATCTGGAATTTAGTATTTCCTTTAATTTCCGTCATACTCAGCTATTCAGTATGAATGACTGTTCCATCAACAGTTTCGTCAGAAAAGAGCCGATTAAAAAAAAATGGAGAATCAAGATACTGAAGCTCGCCCATTCTGTAGCGTTGAAACTGAAATATATTTTTGAACAGGGGAGATTTTTAAAATTAAATCTTCCCCTGTTACTTCAGCTTTGCTAAAGGTCCAAAATTAGAAGATCCCATAGTCCATTCTAAATTTTCAAAACATCTCCAACTCTACAAAGAGCTGGGTTTTTCACTCTTACAAAGTTTCAAAACCGTCTGAAGTCATAAAATAACAAATCAAGATTTTACAAAGTGAAGGAAAAAACAGTCATTGCACTACCTCTACACACATAAATGCCTAAATTTTAAAAGTCAAAAAAACTGTGATTTTTTAAACAAACTTAAAATATTAGATCAAAAAGGAAATGAAAAAATGTTCCTGTTGAATACTTCAGTTCTCTTAAAATCTTGAAAATATATTTTAGTCAAGGCATTTCAATGTGCCCAGCTAGACGATACATTACTATCTATCCACACCATGTTCAGAGATTCTGACAAGCTACCCTTCCTCACAAAGCAAACAGTTTAGTACTAGCCTCCCAAAGCTTTGAGCCAACAGCAGCAGAAGCTAGGTTGTGCCATTAAGATGATTAACATGAAATACAGCTATTTTCAACTTCTCTTTAGCTGGCGAGGTAAGGTAAGTGTTCAAACCTTCAAACTGTGTACTAATGTTAGGTGTCAACATTGAGACAGTGGGACTTCAGAGAGTTACTGAGTATTTCTGGTATCAGTGTCACTCAACTGGAGCTGTGTGTTCTCAGGGATCAGCTGCTCTCTGAAGGAAATAAAGATACTGTGTAGTAGGGAGTACTGTATAATCACAAACAGTACATAAGGAAGTACAAAGAGAACAAACATAGGAAAGATCATTAACTGTCTTCTGACGTTATTTTGTTTCCTTAAATGGAAAGAGGCGTTATAAACTTATTACTAAAGGCATTTATATCTTGAAACAAGCAAAAAAAAAGCAATTCAAAATAGGAATGATGCCCTCTTGAGTTAAGCACTGAATTTATATGCCATTCTAAGATATAAAACCTTGTGAATTCCGTTGTGAGAACATGCCTCCAAATCTCCTGATACTATTCTAACACACCTCAAACCACAATATTCAATCAAACCACAAAATCAACAGACTTACTGACTTTTCTAATAAACCCTAGTCTTAAACTCACAAAGATTTTGTTTCTGAACCTGAGAAAGTGAGGAAGTCAGTTCTGTGTGGTTCCTATTTGCACCGTCATTCCACAGTGCTTGTGCATTGGATGTCTGAGCAGCTGACTACAGACCTTTAATTTCATGCTTGGAGCTAGGAACCAAACTTTTTGTTAGCCTAATTTTTTCTGGTATTTAGCCAAAAGAGATTTTTTTCCCTCACTTCCACTATCAACAATATTCACTGTATTGCAAAACTAATTTGATTTTTAGAAATCTTGGTCTGTGCATTTTGACAGTTCATGTTCTCTTGTAATTGCATTGTGCGCAAAGAATTTTGCACTCTACAGTCAAGATTTCTAGTTTTTCATTTATCCAAAGGACTGAGTCTTTCAAAGTAGTTAAGTAAAACAGTTACAGAAAATTCAAAATTATATATTGTAGATGGCTGGGCTGATGAGCAAAACAAATAATGCCTCATGCATTGCAAAATGGAGCCAACATGGCTGCTGAATTGAAAAAGACCCATTTCTTCCTCTCTTCTATCAATACCATAAACCATTTCTGCAAGACTTTTAAACAGCCTGCTTAGATTTTATGCTTATTTTAATGGTGCGCTCATCTTAACATAAACGACTTGGAAGAAATATGAATGTGACATTTTTAAACATGTTTAGCACCAGCTTTGCACTGCTTCTATTCCATTTTCCTCCCCTTTTCAACATGTACCAGGCCACAACTGAGCACTTTTGAAAAATCACACTTTGGAATTGTCAATGACACAGAAAAGTGTACAAAACTTCAGTTTAGTACAAAAAATTATCATTTTAAAGAAAACATTCATATAATGAACTCTGTTCTCAATGAAAGTGAAGAACAAAAGTGAGTAACACCGGTACAAAGAATACAACCAAAGTAACATTAGCAAACAACCAAAAAGAGCTCTGGGAAAGGTATGTATGAAAGCTAAGGCATAAGAAATAAGCAATATTAACGTCCAAGCACACACGTAATAAAATCTACCAATTATTCATGTAAGTATTACAGCTGAAAAAGTGTATACACTCAACAGCACAAATGTAACTGAAAGCCATGATGAGACCTTTCTGAAAATTTGACTCTACCAGTCTAGCTTACTAAAAAAATATACATACATATACACATCTCTAACTCAACAAAATTTCCAAAAGCTTATAAAATAGAATGCCCTTATGAAACTATGGCCCTGTCTACTCTGAGATAAAAAAAAAAATTAGCTAGCTTAGCAAGAAATTTATGTTAGAAGAAATCTGCACTCTGCAGTGAGAGTTGTATATACTGCAAAAAGCACAACAGGGATATCAATGAAATGTTTACATACTGAAAGTTGTCCAGACAAGAACTGTGGAACATCCCTTAACATGCCAGGACTCATAGGAGAAGTCACTGAAATAGAAGGTCGGTCCATTTTTTGAGATTCAAAAGAACTAGAACCTGTAATCATAAGTAAAATACTATATAAATAGTAGCACTTGTTCATTTTTCACAACATTCTTTAAATAAAAATTGTAGAAATATAACCCAACATACAATAAGGCTTTGAGAAATGTAAATTTTTCATCTATTTAAAATTATCAAATAATGATATTAAATCTTTTGCTGCACACATGCAATCAAAAACTTTTATTTATAGAGTAAAAAATAGCTTATTCAGACAATTCTGACCATAATTATGTAAGTAAGTTGAAGGCCCAAAATACCTACATAGTAAAGTAAATAGTTAACTCTGGTCAAAGGAATTCAGTCTTACTATTATTATCTTGTACAATCAGACAAATTTCTAATAAGATTTTTACAAAAACATCCAGATGCATG
This sequence comes from Psittacus erithacus, assembly GCA_009867235.2. Classification (NCBI taxonomy): domain Eukaryota; kingdom Metazoa; phylum Chordata; class Aves; order Psittaciformes; family Psittacidae; genus Psittacus; species Psittacus erithacus. The sequence continues at coordinate 14,561 of WYDI02004039.1, read as the reverse complement.
TAATGAGTTTTGTGCATTTTGTTTTCAAATCTACAAGGTTTGCAAAATGTCAGAGGACAAGTTTTGACATATAAAACATAGAGTAAAAGTAAGGTATTTTTATAAATACAAAAGACAATCCACATCTCACAAAACATAAAATGGATTTTATTTTACAACTTGGCTGATCAGTGAAAAGTTTTGGAGTTTTTCATATTATAATCAAGTTTCTGCCACTGCATTTATTCATAGCTTCTATTATAAAAGAGTTCTAAAACAATGATAAAAAATAACTCCAGGCTGAAATCCATCATATCAGATCAAGCCAAAGAACAAGTAATTTTCCTCACATGAAATACTGAGTTAGCCAATTTAAGGAGAGCTGAACGGTTCTGATAGAGTGGAAATATTCTGATTTCAAAATAGCTATCTCTCAAGTTGTAAATAAACTACATTTCACCAACATTTTTCAGTTTACACAGTTCAACTGAGATGCAAAACAACAGGAAATTAAAAATTATTATCAATGTTTCTGTATATTAGTTAGAATTATGTTTTACTTTTCAATCAAAAATAGCCTAAGCCTATAGCCAAATGTCAAGCCTAAATCAAAATAGCCTGACTTTTGACAGTTTATTATTAAACAGAGGTAGATAGATAATACAGTAAGATGACATATTGAGAGAAATATGGACAAAGAGACAAAAGCTATACTGACTGTAGATGACATTTTTCAATCTTTTTGTGCTTACATAAAAGAGAGAGAAGATTTTCCTACCCCACAATTGAAACTTACTGGACTCCAGCTGTGCATGTGTGCTGTCAGGTATTCTGGGAATGTCCCTGAAATCAGGAAAATTAAGACAGGCTGATCCTTTATCTAACAAGCATATTCAAATTTCAGTTACTCTATAACACTTTTCAAGTCACCATGGAATGCCTCAGGAAAGCTGTATGATCTGCTGGCTGTCTTCAGCCATGGGGAAGACTAATCTTTTATTCAGTATAAATAATTTCAGTGGCAAATTAAAGCCTATAGATCAAGTGGTTTGGTGGATGCAGGAGAGAGTCTGCACAGTCACAAATAAAAGAGTTCAGTAAATAAAAAAAGAACAATCTCAGAGTTAATAGTAGACTAAAACTGTGAGGAGTAGACTTTACGATGACATTATACATTAATTAAATTTACTGGACTCTTATTCAAACATATTAAAGTGCCAACAGTGGCAATCTCACGATGTCCTTTACTGTCCTTGAAACCCAAGTTTGGACAATCTTACCTTTTCCATGACTAAATAAAATATGCAAGTTCATTTCGCAAAATTGCATACTTGCATATACATGAGATGTTTCAACACCTGTATTAAATCATGTGTACAGCTATGTAATTTTAAAGCACTCAATTGCAATGACTAAGTAACTCATTACACCCACCCACCTCCGAAAAGAACATTTTTCCTGTGAGGGGCAAACAGTACTGTATGCTAATAAAAACTATCAATATGCTAATAAATACTTTCAGAGGTATTTGGGCAAAACCAAGCAAAATGAAGAGCTTCAGCTCTGAGCCACAGCAAGAACAGTATTTAAAATCATGATGTGTGCGGTTCAGTGGAGTTGCTTTCTACAAGTTGGTACTGGGTGCCAGGATCCATGTGCAGGCAGAGAGGGCTGTGGGGTGGCCACTGTGAAAGGAGGCTGGGGCTGCTCCATGCTGGACACAGCCCAGTGCAGCCGGCTTCAGTGGACCCACTGCAGGGAACGGCTGAGCCCATCAGTAAAGGTGCTGTTGCCCCTGTAATAACATATTCAGGAAAGGGTTAAAAAAAAGTTGTGCAGCAGCTGTGAGATAGTAGAGTAAGAAAAAACAAAGCCATGAAAGAAACATCCCTGCAGACACAGAGGTCAGAGAAGAAGGAGTGGGAAGAGGACTGACCGCAAGCCCCATGCCCCATCCCCCTGCACTGCTTGGTGGAGCAGGGAGGTAGAAAAGCCAGGAACAAAGGAGTGAATTTGAGCCTGGGAAGAAGGGAGGTAAAGGGAATGTGGGTTTATTTTTTTTATTTCTCACTATCCTATTCTCTTATTAATTCCTAATAAATTAAATTAATCCTCCCGAAATTTGCCCATGCTGGTAGTTGCTGAGCAATCTACTCATCCTTATCTTGACCCATGAGCTTTTCTGTCTTATTTTCTCCCTCTCTCCTGCTGAGGAGGAGAAAGGAGAGAGTAGCTAGGTGGGCATTTAATGGCCAGCCAAGGTCAACCCAGCAGAAAGGTATATGAAAAGGAAAGAGAAGTTAAAAATGCTTCCCATGATATCGATTGTCTCATACAATGAAAAAAAAAAAAGAAAAAAAAAGAAAAAAGAGGAAAATAATCTGTTCCTTTTTTGGTACGCCATTTCCATTTTTCAAAACTCGGTAGAAAGTCAGCTTTGCTAAGCAGATTGAGGAACCTTTCCAAATGAATTGATGCACAGTACCCAATAACGCAAATAAATCAGAGAGCATCAGTAAGCAAAACTTGTCAGAAAATTGCAAGGGTTATTGAAGAAGTAAATATTAATTTGCATATTTGATGTATACAGAATTTATAAAGGGACCCAATACTTGCCTATTACTTTACTCAGAAATACACTCCTGCACCTAACTTGTAATTTCAGAAAACTATTTCTATCGTGTGAGTTTGAGAAGAAAACCTTGAAAATATGATCACTGTGAGCAAACTGAACATGAGTTTTCTCTGGATAGCTGAAACAATAAACCTGAAGGCTTTGAACTCTATCATTTATGTTCCTAAAGTAAGCATATCCCTGTACTTCATGGTAGTGTGATTGGTAATTCTTACAAGGAACTACCACTGAGATTAACAGGTATAGAAGAAGCAGAAGTAGTTTTAGGCATCTCTTCGGTTTTTAAGATATGTCCCACTCCAAGAAGACTGTATCATTCTTTTCAAATTCAAAACGTAGTAACTACGAAAATAACATGAATTTTAAAATTATTTCTGAGAATTAGAAAAGCAGAAAATAGGTAAGTTCCTGTGTATGAGAGACAGCCAGTTCACACAGAGTAACAACTTGGCCATCAAGTTTTATTTTAAAATGGAAAAAGGGATAAATTGCAAGCCAAAAAGGGATGATATATTTTCTTAAGGAGCTTTCCATTTTATCTTCCTTTATCAGTCCAGCTAGTTATCTTCAGTTTTCACAGCAGTCAGCCCATAATAAAATGAAGAAGAACTAATAATCATGTTCAGTGAAATTTGTTTTTGTATTCAGAGTATCAGGATGTGACAATAGGTTTGCTTTGTCAACTAAGTTAATTACCAGTAGCTGTCAGAAGATTTCTGGCATGAGTTAATGTGTTGCTATGCGACCATTGAGAGACTCTTTATAAGTAACAGGATATTCCTCAATGCAAAAGTGGAATCGTTCAACTGGGCATCAATTATTCTAGTTAAAATAAATACCACCCCTGACATCTGGTAAATCTGAACTTTTAATGATTTTAAAGACACTGAAACTTTATTCCCTGGGGCAGAACACAAACCTATGGTGTTACATTTCCTTGGGCAAGCATAAGGTATTCATTTCTATAGTCCACTTAATTATAAGCTGAAATCTAAACTGAGAAGATACTACAGAATTTCCAGTTCATCAGCTCAAATATCATTAAAAAATACAAAAATAAATAAAAATCTGAAGCCATGTCAATATCAAAATCCAAAGAGTTACATACATCTAACAAGAACCTAAAACCTTACCAACTTGCAGAAAGCATACATCACTGAGACTACAGTTATAAACCCATTTAGATTAGTAATTTGCTTTTTGGAGGTGAAAACCCTCTCTTACGTCTACTCCAAAAAGGCACTGTGAATAAAGTGTACAGAAAAACTTTTTTAGCCCTGATCTGGCTCAGTTCTTCAGACTATGCGGCAAGCAGTTAATGCTGAAGAAGGCATCGTGAGAGCCAACTTCACTTTCTTTAAGGAATTTCAGATGAGCTGCTCTAGTGACAGCAAGTGGAGCACACGGTAAAATAACAGAAAACATGATGACAAGGAAGGTAAGCAACAGACAGTAAATATAAAAGCACAAGAAAGAATACAGGAGGTTTGCACATTGAAAAAATACAGAAGGAGAAAATAAATTGAATATTTTCAAGACGTGAGCAGTTCCTTGAAACTTCTGCTGTAAACTTCTGTTTGAGAGAAAACATGAAAGATCTTACACCTTATGAAATGAATTTGAAACCTCTTTTTCAGAGACAATATTCTTCTAGTAATGTAGTCTGTCCCTTAGCATTACTATTATACCCACAACTTCCAAGTTATGCAGAAGTTTTTAAGGATAGGACAGATGATACAGCCTTTGCACTAAAGGGTCTGTGATTCAATATGTACGTAGGAGATAATCTCTCATCTCACTGACAAGATAAAGCAAGTTTTGTCATTATCAAATTTGTTTAAAATTTTGAAGCCAAATTAGGTTCCTACACATTAAGTTCTGGATGTGTCGAACATGTTAAGTACTTATTACAGCTGAACCGATGAATCATCCTCACTGAAATTCTGTCCTCATATTATATAGTTCTAGATTTTTTATACTTCTTAATTTTTAATTGTAATATTGTCAATGCTTTCTCGTAGAAAGGTAGATAATCGTGTCTTCTAAAAAATATATTTATTGTGTGCATCCAATAGATAAATTTATTAATATATAATCATAGAATCACAGAACAGCCCAGGTTGTAAGGGATCTTGAAAGACCATCTTGGTCCAACCTCACATGGAAAAGGAAGCCTAGATGATATTACCTAGCACCCCATCCAGTTGTGCCTTATACATCATAATAAATTCAGTGGGGGAAAAGAGAAAATTCTTAACAACTGTAAGCATCTTCAAATTCAGTGATAAGCATCCCCCTCTACAGAGCCCTGGTGTGATTAGCTACAGGACTTCTAATGGAGAAGTAAAAAATGGATGGATGTGACTGCAGGCTGTAGGAACTTGGAAGAAAAGGAAGAGACGAAGAAGGGGAAGTATTCACAGTCTAATATAACAAAGCAGCTATTGCTATGCACGATTTTGAGAAACAGGTCTGAAAGTTAAGGAAATAGGGCAATATAAAGCACCAAAGAAAAAGTCCTGCAGAGTGCTAGCTATTTATTCAGGTATGTTCTGCATTAGATAACCTGTAATAATTTAATAGAGTTCATAGATGAAGATGATGAGAATGTGGATTCAAGACTTTCCAAAGCATATTGATTATGTCATTAGCATACTGTATTTTGCACAGATTCTGCATTGCATACTCTCAATAGAGTTCAGCACAATTCATAGACTAAACATAAATGCATAATTTTATATGTATTATATAAAGATGGGAATGGAGAAATAAAAATCAAGAGTCAAGAACTGCAACAATAAAGAGTGTAACAATTTCAGAGCAAATGTTGGTTTGATCACCAAGTAAACAACCACAGAAGGGAACTTATTTTTTACCACATTGGCAGACAATGCCTGGGACTTTCTCAGAGAACACAGAATTTCACACCAGCTCTTTTTAATTACTGTTGTGATCTATCATTCTAGCTATGCTTTTGGTTTACAGATTTTTTAACACAGTTTTACTGTTTATGATTTTTATAAATTTGATATGCTTTGACCTAAAAGTGGAATTTAGCAACATTTTTATCATATTTAATACAAAAACTTATACAATTACTTACCCTATTGGTCTTGAAACAACAAGTTCTACTTGTGGCTCAGGTTTGGATTCTAAAATGATGTTATACACCTCCTCAAAGGTGGCTCCTTGTAGCAGCCTTCCATTCCATTCTAATACTTCATCACCTATAATTTCAGTAATAACACTTCTTAGGAAGTCTGCTGTGCACTGTAGTTACAATGACAATTTAAGCCATTCTACTCTCAAGTTTTCTGAACTGTGAAAACTGTGTTGTAGACAAGTCTGGAGTCCTTTATACAGGAAAATCCTGAGTATAAAAGGTTTTCAGCAGCTTAGCTTCAAATATGTAAAGTTCAGTGAAACAATAAAATCACCACTAGGTGATATTATTGAGTGCCTATTGAGTAAGAGACGGCTCTTACTTGCTTTGGCAGCTGTGATTTACTAAAATCCCAACATGCTCTTTAGGAAATACAGCTCTAAAACAGCATCTATCTCATCAACTTACTATTTTGAAGATCCATTTAACTCTACAAGTTTAGTATTTAAAGTTCAGCTAGTTCTTATGTTAATAGCTAATATTTCTGACACATTCTTCAATCTAGCTATCCATGGTTTGCATGTTGGGATAGAAGCAGTTTCTTAGCTGAGCTGGTTCTGTGCACACAATTGTGATAGCTTAGTTTTCGCTAAATAAAATAATGGACCACAAAATTACTGTACAGAACATTAATGGAACAATATTTGGAGTGTTAAAGCATGAGTAAAAATGCTAAAATATGATTCTGAACAATGTGAGAATTTATCTGTTTGACAAAAGAAGTAATGTCAACAATCTAGTAACTAAATGTCAGGTTGAATTCTGCAGTAGTTCATCGTAACTTTTCAACATAATTTCACAGCTAATTAAACTCAGTTGTTATCACCTTCAGAAAAGCAACCCCCCAGTATAGAGCTATAGTAGATACATACCTGGTCTAAGATGACCCACTGTATCAGCTAAGCTTCCTTTTTTAACTTTAGTGATAAATGCGCAGAGTCGACCTGATTCAGTCATCTTTCCTCCTACTACCTGTTTCAAAGAGGAAGTATTTTCATAGAACAAAAATTACTTTAAATTACTTCAATGTTCTGGGAACAGAAAGAAGAATTCAGTTATATACCTGGTTTTCGGGTAGCCCAGGTAAGACACATAAACTTAAAAAAAACCCATCACAGAATATTAGCTATGACAGGCTATGTTTCTGTCTATTCTGGCTACTTCTGTAATTTAAACACAATGCAAATTTAGAATGCTAAAGCTTTTAGACTTACCAAATATATATATAGTATTTCACTTTCTTATAAATTACCACCCAAAAAAAGTAAGCTGTTGGTTATGAGACTGCTTACTTCAATACTTTAAAACTGAAAACAGATGTATTAATGTAACCAAACTTATGATGTTCACACCAAGCATCAAACACCTCAATTAATCAAATTCACACTGGCTGGCAAGTCAGATGAAAATACTTGTCATACTGAAGATTTCTCTACAGGAAACTCCAACAGGTTTGATCTCAATATCTATCTTAGAATCAGGAGATTCACATAACAGAATCCATTATAACCAGATACTCTTCAAATTCTCACGAGTTTCTTAACAGCCTTCGTGTTGCAATTTAAAATTTGTAATACTAAATCCAGCTTAGGTTATTTTTAATAATGCAAATATTTGAAAATTTACGTCAGAAATAGCGGCTGAAAATCACTCTCTTCAGATGTCTATTGAGATTAAAAAGCAGTTCATGAATATTAGTGAAGAGTTCAACTTTTTAAGAAAGAGTTTTAGATACAGAAGTTTAAACAAAAAGTACTTTATAGTGGAACTATTAGTCTCTTCTCTTGCATTTTCAGACATTATGACAATTACACACATTCCAAAAGTGATGCACAAGTGGCTTCTTCACTGACTTTGAAATAAAATAATTTGTCAATTAAATAAAAAAATTCCGAAGCATGGTAGCATGTTACAAGTAACTACCCTTATTTAATCCCTATTTACAGTGTATGACTATATCTGAATCTGTGTACCCAGTGAAGTCAGTGTCATCCTAAATAGAGAATGGAGAATTAATCAAACTTCTTAATAATTTCTCACAACAAGGATGTTGATTCAAAATAAATATATGCTTGTTTCTCTTACAGGGTATAATTCATTCTCATTCTCGTACTAGTGTTGCTGGAACTGCAAACAATATCATACAAAAATGAGATCAAGACAGGAGCTAGAAATAACTTTGTAATATTAAAGAGTACTACATTATGAAAAAGATGTAAATACATTACTTTGTGATAACATACAATAAATATTAAATCGTTTTCAGTCTTGTGCATTTAAAATGTAGCAAATCAAACAATCAGGGAGAGGGAGGAGAACTTTCTGGCTTTTGGCTCTTCCACCGGTAGACTCTGCTCTGGATTGATATGTCATTGGATTCCAGATGTCCCCCCCATTCTCAAATGAGATAATGTGTTTTTCACATTTCTTCCCTCTTTTGGGTAACAGAAGTTATACTTGAGTGAAATGCTCAATACTGAAAAAAGCAGACAGGGCTTGGCTTGCCCAGCAAGGATACAATTAGCACCTTGCAGAGCAGACATTCTCTGCAAACTTGTGGAAACATGTCTAATCTTTCAGTCAGAAGAATACAAAATTTTGAGCCTTTCAGAGACCTTGTAAAATTACTCGTTAGTTGATTATAAAATGTTTCCATATTGTAATTTTGAGAATGATAAGACATTATAGATATCAGTATGCATAACCTGCAAAATATGAGAATATTTTTGTTATAGAAGTAGCTAGTTTACCAACCTTTAACCCAAGCATTGCTCCCGAGTCTCTAGGCACACTTCCATCTTTTAGCCGTTTATTTAACAAAATCCGACCAATGAGACGATCTCCATCTTTGGATGGTTGCCAAGTTACTGGATGCTATCATATGGCGTTAATGGAAAATACAGTGAACAGGATTTTAAAGAAAATATTTCAGTAATACTTTTCATTTCTTGATATACTTCATGAATGCCATGAAAGTATTATGATTACACTAACATTTAATGTAATAATAGAAAGAGAGAAAACTGTGCCAGAAAACATGTATTTGGATACCTAGTCCATCCCAGTGCATGTCTAATAGTTAATAACATTATCTATTTTACCAAATCCAATTTCTAAATATCTAGAATTATCTTTGCATCTTGATTACACAGATATATACAACTACACATAGTTACCTATACAGAATGGAAATCACACCTTCATACAGACAAAAACAGCTGTAGAGGACTAGTGCAATACTAAAAAAAATTAACTCAAAACAGAAAACTGATACAAAACATTTCTTCTTTTTCCACTATTCCAACCATGAGAGTTTGCTCTAAGATAAACAAACATTTTTAGTGTTTTACTTTCTTTCAGGAGTTATATATTAAAAATACCTTAACAGCTATAGTCATTACCCTATTTAAATGTATCACTTCTTTCTTGGAAGAATTACTTCACCTATAAAGCATAGTTGCAGTGAATGTTATTATTCCATTACTATACATGGGCACAGTTGTATATTGTCATAAGTAATACAATTTTAAATTTTGTTTTGCATAATCATAGCACTTTCTCACAGCAAAATACTATTTCATGCTCTATTTCATGCAAAATTAGCAAGCACAGACAAATCTGCTCCCGTTAAAACTACTAGCTCTAAAAAGACTTCTCATAATCTCCACCAAACAGAAAGCAAAAAAAAAAAATGCCAAAGAGGATGGCAAAGCCTTTAATTCTGCACAATACAGCACAAAAAGGGCATGGCAACAAAACAAAAGAACAACCGTGACAGTGACAGGGAAAAAAGAAAAACAACTTTTCTGCGCAGAGAGACCCAATTTTCTCCCTTTTTCACCTGGGGTTTAAACTATTCATTTAATTTCAGCCCCAGGAGTTTGAACATAGCAAATCGAATAAGCCAATCAGTAGAATCCTTATTTTTAATTACTTTATACTTCAAGGTAATACCATGATATGCTATTATGCAACCATAAGAACAACGGTTCTTCCTTTATGCTTCTCAATTTTTTTCTCAGGCTGCCAAGCAGTAAAAGCTGCAACATGCAGAGACTTTTCATTTGTTTTTCTTTTCTGCACCTTAAGAAATGCTACATTGTTTCTAGAAACACCCTAGCTTTTATATTATGCACTATTTTAATGAGTGACAGAGAGCAAACAAAGACCAAATGAGCAGGTTAAAATGCAGGCTCCATAATCTCAGTACCTTCTCGCTATGGCTATGTTCCTCGTTTAGAGTCGTGCTACTACACGTATCTACCCCAGAGTCTTTTATCTGAGGCTCAGACCATTCCAAGTCCTCTTCCAAAGAGTGGCCACCAAAGCACACCATTTTCTTTTGCCTCTCGGATAAGGTGTTAGAATCCGACAAAACTGCCTGCTCACTAGTTTTTCTTTTTCCCCTTTGACTGTCCCCTATAGGTGTGGGATAAAAAAAAGGATACAAAAAAGAAAACATGCAAAGGTGTAAATAAAACAAAGGAAATGTGAAATGTGAAGGAAACTAAATGGTAAGGCTCCACATGTCTCACCAAAGACATTGGGGATGCCTCACTGCTATGCCAAGACGTATGGTCCAACCAGTTGTAATCCATGTCTCCTGTGAGAATCAGATAGACAAGATAGTGCCGTAAAGGAAAGGTGAAAGAAAGGACAGAAAAAGATACAGTAAAATTGTAAAGACTTCTGATTATCCTATCTGACTCAGAACCTCTGCTAGCAGGGCTTGCAAAGTGCTTCCCCTAAAAAGTTAAGGCTTCAACAGCAGAGTACACGGAATATGAAATCCCGTGAGGAAGGAGGTATGTTTGTGTCCATGTGTGCATGAAATTATGTACAGCATAAAGCATCACTGCTTCACCATTTTTAATAGTTCATGTATAATTACTTACAGTAAATTAAATAAAAAAGCAAATTGTGTTGTATTCCTAAAACTTTTCAGAAAGGAAAGCATTTGAATATTGAATTAATTTGCAAGATGTACTTCTGCCATGGAATTTCTAGTGCTGTCTTACCTCAGCCTCCAAAGACACTGCTTCAGGGGAACTGAGTGAAATAATCAGTGAGCTCATGAAGATATAACCTTTACTACATAAATATACAATTGGAGATATCCAGAAGATAGTAAGATTTCTAGTCTACATATCGCCTGGTATAAAAATCCTGGGTTTAAAATATATTTAAAAATGGATCTTAAGTGAGGACAACTCATCTCATTACAGTAATGATGACTTCTCAGCTCTAAATGCATGAACTAAATGCACATGAGCCCATTCTTTTTTTTTTTTTCTCAGCAGTTATTTTCTGTGGCAACTGCGCCAACTGCTGTACCCAAACCCAAAGTTTGACTAAAAAATTTGTGATTTTGTTTCCTATAATCTGGTATCTAATTCTAGGAGCAAAGCACTGAAATAAAATGGGCTTTATAGGCACAACAGTTAAAATGGATCATTCTCACCAATACTAGTTCCTGACTATCTATCTCCAAGTGTATACTTTTATTGAAAGGACTACATTTAAATGTAGATATCTATCATTAGGCAAATCTACCACTGCAAATTACTGGACATTTTTACGGTTTTAAAATTTACAGCAAGAACCATGACTATCACTTATAATCCAAAAGAAGCCACCAAAAAGGAAGCCAGGCGTATAGCTATATGTCCTTGCTGTTCCACAATGAACATAGCATTTTACTTGTACTTTAGGAAACCCATCATGAGTTTGACAGCATTCCTATTCATGTGTTTTCCATACCAATTATACATTTTTGTATGAACTTGTCGAAAGCAAGGACTCCTATCAAACTATACTTTCACCTGTGTGTCTACACTGAAAATAACTTCTTAAAAATAGCAAAATATGTTACTGAAAAGGTGGGTGAGGCCCCTGAGATGTTCTGACCATATACACACAGTCCCACTGGAGATGTTCTGACCATATACACACAGTCCCACTGGAGATGTGCATACACCTAATCACTGAAAACTGCTCCAATCTTCACTTGCTACTTTTGTGTCCACAATATCAGTATATACGCATACCCTCAAAGAAAGAAATTATATTAGCTTTACAGTACAGCTGTGCTGCACATATATAAGTTCATCCTATAGGTGTTTATATGAACAAATGCTGAGCAGTGGTCGGCTCTAACAGTTCTAAAAAACTTTCCATTATTCAGTAAAAATAAAATACATTGGCTATTTGTTTATTGGTTTGGACATAGGTTACTGGACAACAGTGAACAGTGTGCTGCTGTGGCAAAAAAATGCAACAGAATGCTGGGTTACATCAGCAAGGGCACCACCAGCAGAGATACAGAAATTATCATTCCAATCTAGTCAGCACTTGTCAGGCCACACTTGGAATACTGTGCTCAGTTTTAGTCCCCGCTATGCAAAATAGATGTGGATGGGATGAAGAATGTCTACAGAAGGGCTACGAGGGCCACAAAGATGATCAAAGGACTGGGAAGCCTGCTGCACAAAGAAAGGCTGAGAGAGCTGGGTTTGTACAGCCTAGAGAAAAGACGGCTTACAGAAGACCGCATCACTGGGTTCCAGTATTTCAAGGGCGGCTACAAAGAAGACAGAGACTCCATTTCTACAAGGAGTCACATGGAAAAGATAAGGCGCAATGGGTACAAGTTACTGCTGGGGAGATTCCAATTGGACGCAAGAGGAAAACTTTTCACAATGAGCAATCAGCCACTGGATTAATCTCCTCACAGAAGTGGTGGATTCTGCAACATTGGACAATGTTAAGATTTGGCTGGACAGGGTGCTAGGACATCTAGTCTAGGTCATGCTTACCCTAGAAAGGTCGTTCCAGATGATCCTTGAGGTCCCTTCCAACCTATTCTATGATTCTATGATGCTATTTTCCTACTAGAGAACTCCAGTTCCTCTCTACTTTCAGGAAGTAAGGCAGGTATTATTTACATGCTGTTAGATAAGTTTTACAGCCAACTCTGACATAATTGAATCTAGAGACCTCTAATTCTTCTTCCCAAAATCTGGATATTTATAGTACAGATCTGTACATCTTAGTTAATCAGTCTCTGCTCATTTTATAGTCAGTGAAGGGAAACAGGACTTTTTAAGGTGCAGTTTATTTGACCTATTTTAGATGTGACATCCATATGAAATAAATTATACCTTCATCACACCCAAAACACCTTACTTCTCCTCCACTGCTTATAAAGGAGGTCTCAGTGACTTCCTTACAGAATCAGAGAATCATCCAGATTTTCATGAAGAGGATCCTACTACCTTAAACTACTATTTTGACACAGCCTCAACTGTTTGTTTACATATCAAAGAAAATACTAAAATTATCACAGAAAGGACGACTCAGGACTCATTAAGCCTCAAGGAAGGCAAATCTAGCGGACTGATTTTATACAGTTAGAAATACCAAATATTTCTTTTGATATGTCATATACACTCTTTTTCACTCCTTACCTTGGCAGTGCTTTTGGAGACTAAAAGGATCTCTTGACCAGTTTCTGTGTTAAGTCTTTAAGCATTCGTCCCAGGCTCATCTGCTGGTGTAACTGATTTCTGCTTACTGAAAAGGTTTTCAGGAGGCCTCTCACCTATGTATTACTATATGGTGCACCCACATATAACATGTCCAAGATCAGACACATTTCTCCCAGTATACCTGAGGCATTAGCACATAGAAACTACTTACATCCTAAAAGATCCTGTTTTTCTGCAGCACTTGTTACTTTTATCAAATGGAAAGCCCTAAACCCAAACCTGCATAAAGGAACACATGCAAAGTTGAGCCTCTTGCCCATCAAAGCACTCCCACTTCTTCCTTTACTATTTTCCTCTCTCCTTTTCAGTCAAGGTGAAGAAATTCACTTTCTTTTTAACCTAACAGTGCCTCACAGTAAATACAATTAAAATTATAAGATAACAAGCAACATCTCCATCCAAAGACTGATTTGTTCTTATATCTACTCTTTTTTCCATTAAAATATGTAGCTATAACTTTCAAATTGACATAGAAACTATTACAAAATCCTTGTAGCTCATCTAGATTTTTGTCCTTAACACTGCAGTCATCTAAATGACAGGCCTAAATACTATAAAAGATACTAAAATGCAATAAAACTATTATTAATTAACTATCTAAACTTGTAAAACTATACCCAGGATGACTGGAAGCCCTGTAGCATATTACATTTCTATGAGATGTGCAATGCTTAGAACACTCACACTTTTTTTACACATAATGAATGACCTGATAAAGTTACTGTACATAGTTTCCACTACAACTTCTATAAATATTAAAATATTGACTGGGGAGATTATTTGTGAAATCTTGTAAAATTAAGAGTAATATATGTAAGATGCTACATGTTGGACGTGAGGGCGATCTGGCTGCGACATCTGTCACCCCACTGATCGCCAGGGTTGATTCGGTTGATCTGGCTGGCTAGGAGGGTGCCCCTTCCTCCCTCACTGCTCCACAGGCGTCCCTCCCAAGGCTGCACGCCCGGTCGAAGAGGCTGACCTTCCCTGACACAAGCAGTACCATTCATCAGTCACAGGCATACAGTAGCTGAGCTCCCCAGCTAGAACCTCCAAACAAGCTCAAGGTCCAGTTGCAGGAGAACGTAGGGTAGTAAAGCTTCCAAGATTGCGAACACATCCGAGTAAGGGGCTGCACGTGGCAGTCTGCCATTCTTTTTGCAAGCTCACTGCCCTGGACTTCAAGAGAGCAGACTTTGGCCTCTTCAGGAACCTGCTCAGTAAGGTTCCATGGGAT
>WYDI02004038.1:4682-40245 GCA_009867235.2 Psittacus erithacus | reverse complement strand
GAAAGTCAAAAACACAGCACTGCACCAGCTACTAAGAAGGAGAAAAATGACTGCTACTGCTGAACCCAGGACAATACCTTAACTTTTATGCACATAACCCTCTCCTTATTCATGTTACTAGTGGAATAGCAGAATCTACTGATCATAAGAGATGTCTCTTAAAAAAAGATTGTTTGGGGGGTTTCTTGGGGATAGAATCTTGTGTCTCAAAAGTTCATTAAAAAGTTTTGGGATTTTGCATAATGCAGCAGAGTTCTAGATGAGTAATTTTTCTTCAATTGGACAAATGGTTCACACATAACCATTTTCACTGCAGACAAGGCCAGGTAAGATGAATACAGTCACTGCATTATGTCACTGCTTGCACGAATGCCCTCCAACTGGAAGTTCTGTGTTGGTCATCCACACTACCAGCATTAAAAAATATTACTGATAGGTTATACATAGTAATTTCAAAAACTACAAGTTTTTTCACAGCATGAAGCTCAGGAGCTGGTGGAACTTCCTTTTTATTTTCTAGTGAACAGATACTCCTTTTGACCATTGTAGCACCTCATGGATACAAGTTCTGAAGTGACAGGATATATTATCAAGACAATGATTTCCATTGGTGCTAGACCACCTTTCCTCATAATTTGGACCCAGTGGCATATTGTTTATCATCTAGTTTGCATACAGATATATAGGGAGAGTGTCAAAGGAGCAGGATGTATTTTTCAACTTCAAAAAAAAAAGCTGAGATTGGCCATAGGAATTGTATGACTGGTGCCAACTTTCATATAATGAAATCCAGCCAGAGATCCCATAAACTGAGCACTAATGATAAGGGATTATAAAGTGGAAGCATGACATACCACCTTCTGAGGTCTCCTGGTGGTTGCTGGGTTTGCAAACCCTGATGGGAATATCTGTCTTTCACACTGAACTAAATAAACTTATAAAATTACTGGAATTTTTTGTAATGTCTCGTGTTCTCAAATGGTTTCTAGAAGCACACAACTCTCAGGTTTCTCTACCTGGATCTAACTGTCCTCCTATGAACTGTATCAGTCCTAAGTTTATTCTCGGTACCTCTTCAGCGTTTTTGTATGTAGTGTGGTCTCCTGCTAGACTATGAATCTGGCCTAGCAGTACCAGTGTTCTCACATCACCTACGTGGCTTAGATAAAAGGGTGATCGTTTCTTGATGATCTGTGCTTTATTTATAATTATCATCATTATTCTTCTGTATATGATCAATTCAATGAGGCTTATTTGGAAAGAAGTTTGCAGGCAGAAAACTAGTCTGGTGGTCAAGAAAGTTTAAAATATTGAATACAATATAGACTTCAGCTGGAATGAGAGTGTCCTGGCAGTGGACTGGAAGGAACACAAGTCCACTCCTTTTGGCTGCAAGATAGATAGGGCTGAGCTAATTGCTAAATCATTTCAGGTTTCTATTAGTAATCATCCAACTTTCACAAGAATAGTGTTGTATCTTGAGCAGTGAGCAAAATCCATGGGCTGTTAACTTTCTCTGTGCTAATTCACAGAACACCTGAGCAGCACTCACAGTGGATTTATGTTGGGATCTGTTACCACTTGTTTCAGTTTAACCATTAATTGTCATTAAATGTGGTACCTGAGTGTCCCTTCTATGCTACAATTTTTCTTTGAAAAATATATTGCAGTACAAAGAAAACCTTCTTTTCTTTATAAATTCCACTGAAAATTTTGGTTTAAAGCCAAGAACATTTGGGTCTGTGCTGTTTCAAAACAGATTTAGACATACTTTATACTTATCATATTTTATTTATGTCATTAATTTTATATCCCCTCAATTTATTTTTAAGTAGAGTAACCACACCTAAAAAAGACAAGTCTTTGGTCTGCAAGTCTAATTGTGTCATAGTTACACATGTGTGGATTCAGCTGTACAAAGGAGTCTCATTGTCACGTATCTCCTTCATTTGGTCTAGGAAAAGAGCTGTGGTCTGGCCTACTTACATAGACCATCTCACTAGCAATGTACTGGAGGACATCCAAATAGTATTTATTGAACTACACCACACTGCTTCTCAGCATTCTTAGAATCCTATAGTCTATCACAGCTGGTTCATGAGCACCAAGTGTGTGAACCCAGTGGTTTTCCTTATCAATTCCACTGACTGCTGGTGAGTCACGTGCAACATCACCATTATTATAAGGGAAAAACCTTCTTATGTGAAAATAGCCCTGATATGGTAAGAATTAAATTAGGGGTACCGTAGCATCTTGAACATACCGAACAAAAGGAGGCATGGTTCTGCAGGGAGTTCACCTTTTCAATCTATAACCTTAATCTCCAATTCTGTCCTACAAAGTTCTCTTTGAAATCTTACATTGCTTGGCTTTATGAAACAGAGCAGTTCCTGCCCATTTCCTGGTAAAGGCAGAGGCACAGCTAGAGAACTGAGCAAGCAGATCCTGGGTATGGAGCTCTCTGGGACTGAGAAAATTCCACCATCTAATGGAAAGCGTGGCAGATCTTCCTAGTGGAAAATTAAGGAGGAACTCCATAAGGAATCCCCACAAAGATGCCCTTCCCCTAGGGATCCTGCTTGCAGTTTTCTCAACTTCTGGTTCTTTTTTGAAGTGTGTTGATAAGGACATCATTATGGGGTTCATGTAGATGTGAACACTGTGTTCTGCTAATGGAATTTCAAGGATGTTGTTTTGCATCTTGCCTAAGAGGCCAAATACATCAACTTTATAATACACTCAATCTGTAAAAGCATTTGTGCTTTAAACTCCAGTCTCCTCACAAAGACAGGTCTCCTGTTAATGGAATCAGTTAGTAAAGTTCAACATACCAGCAAATGAGTGCAAACAGAGCCAAACAAAATCCTTTTTTGCTTTAGATTTTTTTTTAATGAAACCTGTTGGTTCTTGCCTTTCAGCCCCATCCCCCTTTACTTGCCGCTTGTTTCACAGCCATTATGTCTAAATTAATGACGTGTTTGGCAGTCAGACAACTGATCCAATTGGCTGCAGTGTCACAGTTTGAAAATGCTCATCAGTCCTGCAGCCTACCCATTTTTTATGACTGACATTAACACAGCCATTGAACAGTGTGCATGCTCCTGCTCTCCCCACACACTCAGCACACAAACAAAAACATTTGCATTAATTTGGTGAATATGCAGTCGTGCTCATTAAGTATGAGGAGCTCCATTACAAATGAGCGCGGAGGGAAACACTGCTGGGTGAAAAGTGACTCTGCAGCTGACTTTGGGAGCCCGGCCTGGTGTTGCACAACCCCTTCTAGCATACAGCACAATAAATTTTTAAAGGGAGTGCTCTCTTAAGTGAGCAAGCTAGCATAGTTGCGTTTCTAACTTCCTGGCCACAGTAAGAAGGCAATAAAACAAAGCTATTCATATCTAAGTCGCTCTGGCACTGACTCAATTAAAGGATTTGCATGCCTTGCAGTGCTAAAATGGACATCCCTCTCTTCCACCATCCAGATTATTAATGACAGTATCAGAAAGTACAATAGACAGATTCCCCTGAAAGTCCATACAATTTAGCCTTCCAGTTTGACAGTGAAACATCACTAACTATTCCCTAAGTAACATTTTCAAACTCATTTTATACATACCCATTCATTTTTTTGCCTATACAAGTTTTTCCGCTGTTTAGTTATGTAAATGTCATGTGAGACAATGTCACAAGTTTTACTAAGATCAGGAAAGGTAGCGTCTGCTGTTTCTTCTCAGTGAGCGAGGTCTGTTACCCACTTTGAGAAAGAAATTATATTTTTTCATGTTGCTTGCTCTTAGATAATCAGTGATGACTGTTTCTCATCTCCTTACGTTTCAGGTGCTTAGAAATATTTTATTTGATTATTCATTTCTTTTTAGAAATTTCTCAGCACCATTTCTTTTAAAGATAAAAACTATGGTTGTCCAGAGACAATTTCCTAGCAGCTCCTTCACCCTTCCCAAGTTTTCCAAGATAACTGTGAACAGCCACAAGATTTCATCAGTCAGGTCTCTAAGTACCCTCACAGAAAATTCATCAGGCTTAGCTGATTGAAAATCTCTCATTTATGTTCCTTCTTTTTAAGAGGCTGAGATCCTGCCTACCCTTTTGCAGTTGGAATTAGTTGTACTACTTGCCGCCTCAAAACTGACCTCTTTAATCAAGGGCAATATAGAAAAACTTACTTCAGTGTATTTTCCTAGAAAGAATCTCTAATACTTAAGTGCTGATGTCATAGGCACTAGAGATAAAACCATTTTCTCCTGGGTCAAGTGGAAAAATCTTGGGAAATGAACAAATTAACATTTCCCCCTTTTAATTCTTTATCCTTCATTCTGCAGTGATTTTTTTCTTGAACTTTCAGTAAGGCTACACATTAGCAGCATTATTTTCAAGAATATTGAATTCTAATTAGTGTCAACCATCTCAATGGCTTGTAGGTAAAATAATTTCTTTTTTCCCAGCCAAGAACAAGTTAACAATTAAAGCACTCACAGTACCACTCTTACCTATGTATCAATAGGATGATGTCCAATCAATTGTTTTAAGCACAGAACAGTGCTATCCTCTGAGCCAGTAAGTCCAAAGCTACTCAATAATACCACAATCATGTAGCAGATTAAAGACAATGTGCATCTTTCTCTGAGTATTTACTATTAGTTTCTTTTAGATGTATAATTGATTGGATTCCTCCGGTATGCCAATTCCTTCTATGTTGTTTGTAACAACATTTCATCAAATATGCTTTGCGTCAGGACTGTAGCTATACTAACCATCTCACGGCAAGAGTGAAAAGTTCTCTGACAACTGGTTCACATGACAAGGAAAAGGCTGAGAATACCAAATGAGACCACCCATGCTTCACACTCAAGTTTGAGAGTCCTGCAACAACAAAGCTTACTTTCTTACTTTAAACCTTTCATTGCCATTCCATTTTGCTATGCAAATCAGGGCTTATAGAGGACAAGCAGAAACTAACATGGCAATGAAATGCATTGGTTCCAAGACAACCTTTACTACTTTACATGCCCAATCATTTAGAATGTATGTCAAAATGAAAATTTTGCATGTGAACCAAGGATAGACTGAGTTAAATGTCTGAAACATTTTCCAATTGCAAAAAAAAGTCACCAGCCTTCTTGCCCTACGTAAAAGATGTATGCTTTACAGGCCGCTGGCGGAAATGCTTCTTTTGAAAAACAGTTATTTTGTTCACTTCAGGCTTTGTCAATATCTATATTTATTTTTTCTATAACTAATAACGCTTTTCAAAGTATACATATTTTCATAAAGTAAGGGAACCTCCTTGAAGTAGGTTTTCCTGGGTAAGAAACTGCTAAGAATAGAAGTGCAAAAGATGTGGCAGCTATTGAAAAAGGTTACATGAAAAGCACAACAGCAACATGTGCCAGTGGGAAAGGGAGTAGATGATGAAAATACAGTTTTTTGGAACTCGAAATACAAGTAGGAAAGCAAGATATGACTGTGGGTATTGCAGAGCAGCTTTTGAATTTCAGTGTAGCAATGATTTACACTAACCCACCTAATCTACCATGGTGACAGATTAGGAACACCTTAGCTATGGAAACAGTAACCTCTAGCAGTGGGATGGTAATGGAATGGGTCTTTCAACCACCCCAGTAAAACAAATTAGAGCATCATCATCTATACCCATAGGAAGTGTATAATGGGACAATGTAAGCATGGAAGAAAAAATCAGAAGTGGAAAATTAATTAATACTAATAAGGACATGCATTTGAAATCAGGGGAAAAGAAATCATTTAATGGGAGAGAGTTCATCATTTAATGGGAGAGAGCAGCAAATAACAGGCATAAAGAAAGATGAATCTTCAAATGCTTATTTTGCTTTAGTCTTTATGAAAAAGACTAACTGAGAGCAAATGTTGCTGCAATTCACTTAAAAGAGAACAGTATAGAGGCTAGAACAGAGAAGGGGTAGGTTCAGTAATATTAAGTTGATTCAAATGTATTTAAGTTACTGGTTCCTGATGAAATTCACCACTGAGCACTTAAAGAATCATCTAAAGTAATCCCCGGGGCATTTGAACTGCCTTTGACGACTTGAGGAAGAGAAAGGATTCAAAAGATGGCAGAGAAGTCAGCATACTACCTATCATTAAAAGGGAGGAATAGGACCATAGTCTAATTCAGTGTCAGAAGCAATATCAAACAAAGAATTAAATAATCAATGTATAAGCATCTTTAGGATATTAAGCTGATTAAAACTGCCAAAATAGATTTCTCAAGAGTAAATCATGTCAAATCAATCTGCTCTCTCCTTGCAGAAGGATAGCTGCTCTGGTGATTTTAAAAAAGACACAGTAATACCTGAGAAATATTTTTATAAGGTTTTTGAATTTATTTTGCATATCTCGGTATATACAAATCATAGAAATATGACCTAGATAAAATCACCATAAAATAGGTGCAAAACTGATTGAAAATACATTTAAACCACAAATGCCCCAAATGCACTATCAGCATTGGAATGATTCAAGTAGGATTCTGCACTGATTGTCTTAAATCCAGTTTGATTCAATGTGTTCTTGAATGACTTGGGTAACAGAAGAGAGAATACACTTAAGACATTTGTGGTGACATACATAATGGTAAGCACACAAGGGAAGACAATATCGGAAATCTAATTGATCTTGATACACTGGACATCAAACTTGAGATTCGATAAAGACAAATGCAGGGCACTACAACAAAAAGAGACATTAGATACACAATTACAAAATGAAAAACTGAGGAGGCAGCAATCCATCAGAAAGAGACCTGCTGTTACAGAAGTTTGCTAAGTGAATATGAGTAGAAGTTGTGACACTCCTGGAGAAAAAAAAGCAAGGCACATCTAATTCTGGATGAAACTGAGGAATGTCACAGGTAAGAAACATAATGTGCTGATTCTGCTCTGCTTTCAGTCAGTCAGGAATCCACTGCACCACAACACCCCATTTGTTCAACACACATTACTCCAAACATAATTTAGGGGAAGGCCAGCAGACAAAGCCATAAGAATGACAGAACATTTAGAAACAGGATACAAGTCTGATGGAAAAAAATCAAGCTAAGAAGGAAACACAGCAATCCTTTAACATGTAAAAGCAGAAAGAGCAATATGATGGGTGAACAGGGGCAGCTGTGGCAGACAGCTGGAGGCAGCTAATTGGCTGAGTTATGCACAGTGCTATTGCCAGAGTCCTAGAAAGCCAGGCTGCCAGCTGCTGTTACCACTACCAAGAAAAGGGCTTGGATGAGTAAAGTCAGAGCTGTTCTAGGGAGGAAGAAGGGATTCCAAAAGCAAGAGTCACTGCCCAGGACTGCAACAGGAACAACAAGGTTTGTTTTCCACATCTGCCCACTTGCAAGCAGTTCTGTATTCATCCTTTCCCCTTGAAAATTGACTGTCAACTTTCAGTCTTGCCTGGGAAGCACGGGAATCAGTTCCTGATGTCCACCTGGGGAAAGACAAGAATTTAACAGCTTTACAGCAAAACAGGTTTAGCATAGATATTAGGGGAATAGTCATAAAGAAAAGCACTGGAAATCATTGCCCAGAACATTATGGAAACTCCTTTGCTGGGCGGATGAAGAGCCATTAGGGAAAATATGTATTAGCATTTATAAGTTGATGTGTTTGCTGTCACTCTGGGAAGGAAAATAAAAAAGTGACTCCTGAGGGCTCTTTCCATCTCCGCATTTCTGATTAATAACATTTCACTACAGTTCCATGTTTTACTGGGGAAAACCGTGGAAGCAGCACATTGCTGTCTGTGCTGATGGTAACTTTCAGAGGCCCGCTTCACAGCCCTGGGACAAACGATTGGTAAGATAAGTTTCAGTATCATTTTTAGTTAGGATTATATGATGTGTGACATCGGCCATAGAAATTGCTTCTGGCTTCACTCTCTGGCATCAGTGAGCAAGTGCTAAGTCATACATCTGTTTGGGAATGCAATCACATTATTATCTCCTGACAGAGAACATAATCAACTAATTTCGGCCCTGGTATAAATGGATAACCATTTATTGTAAATGGATAACCATTCTCAGTTACCCTCTGAAGAAGCCCCCTTGTCTCCATTACTTCTGTATAGGTAAATTAAACTCCTCAATTTATGTGCTCCAAATTAGTTAAAATAATTTAAAGTAGATGGAGTTAACCGTTTGGAAGTTATTTCTCAATAACTAAGCTATTAGTAATCATTCCTAGGGCTCTTTATAATCAATGCTGGATTGTTTCTCAGTGAATATGCACATCTCCTTGCTATTACTTCAGTGGAGCAATGCCTAGTTCAACCAACTGAGGATTTGGCCCACAATATCTCAAGGGTACTTCCTTTTAATTTAGTAATAATTACACCCTAGACTGACAGACTAGAAGATCTTTGGCCTTTGAGTTAATGAAATAATACCAACATGGCCCTCAGAATCAATTTATTCAGCAAAGAGGAAAATTATTACTTCACAAACAGGAAGTAACCTCAATTTATTATCATAAACTTCATTGTGCATATAAAAAGAGAAGAAAAAAAGACAGAGGAAAAAAACAAGTAGGAAGATAATTTTTAATGTGTTTTTCTATGTTTTTTATCTCCCTAGTATCTGATAACCCAAACCAAAAGTGTAAACCATGGGTGCATGCACACACACATGCACACAAACAGATTAAATTAATCCAAATTTCATCACCTACTGAAGGCCTCACATAATTATTATGAATGCTACAGAAGGATGAGAAGCAGTACATGTTCTGCCATCCACAAGAAGGATTACGTCTCAGACCAGATCAATAAAAATCTGGTAATGTATGTCTTCCATCCAAACAGTGAACTAGAAAGAGCCTGAACATTTGGTCTTAGAATAAGAACCTAAAGAAAGATGTGACGGCAGCTCCTCCCTTCTAAATTACTCAAAGAAAAGTTGTCTCATCTCCTTCTCCCATGCCCCATTTTTGTGGAGGAAAACTGCCTGGAAGAGCAAGCTGAGAGAAATTCTAAAAATAAAAATTGCTCATTTTCTTACACTGAGACAATGGCACTGACAACCACTCAATTATGCTCACATAACCTTAGAGTTAAGCAAAGAAAGAATCAGAACCTGCCAAAACCAAAAGACAGTACCAGAGTCTTGTTCATTAAAAGTGTTATTCAAAAGGAGAGTTACAGCAGATGGCTTTTAACTTTGTATTCACCAAAATTTCACATAATTATATGGTCTTTCCCTGCCTTGTATGAAAATGTTTACTACACTTACAAAGCATAATTTATTGAAGAACGAATTTTGAAAATATGACAACCAGTATTGATTGATATACCTAGACCACCAAACTAGAGCAACGGTGGTATTGAAAATAATATTTGCACTCTCACAGAACATGATATTATGATGTTGAACAGAAGTAAAGGCTGTTTTTTTTGTGCATGAGCTATAGAAGTTTGAAATATTCTGGAGAGGGTGCATTTACAGGCATTATTGAAGACTAGGTTATGTGATAATTTTGCTTTAAAAGCTTGAAAAATTTGCAGTTTCACCTTTTCATATGTATTTGGGTAAAACTAAAATGGCTTAGCTGATTTTTTTTCACTTGATTTTGAAGTTATAGAGATCTGAGTAATGGTGGAGGACAGATGTATCCTGCAAATACTGGAACCTAAGAAAGAATGTAGATGAAATGTTCTGAAGTATAAATACTGTATTTTGCAAAATATAAAACAATGGAACTTAGGATGCAGGCTTTATTTTGCTTCTTCAAACCTTAATGTGTTTTTCTGCACCAGCTGAATCTAAGCAGATACAGAGTTTATATATTCATATGCACAGATATTAATTTTAAATAATTATGTAGCTATGTCCAGTTGCCTTCTTTGAGGATCTATCCATTACATTGTTTCACTATATTGACCTTGCATATCATGAGGTGGCAGTATCTCTAATCATACAGCCTTTATTAATTTAAGCTTAGTGCAGTCTTTCCTATGAGCAAACATTGCATGATTCAGTTCATGTTTCTTTATTTAATAAAAATTTAAGAAGACCATGAATGGTTCTTGGAAATCAATATGTAAGTGAGGAATGTTCTGAAAAAAAATATACTAGATTTTTATTATAAGCTGACTATTGTCTTCTTGATGTATCCAGTGACGGAGATTTCCTGGAGTGAAGTCAAGACAACAATTTTACACACTGTAAAATAGTCTGAAAGTGATTAGTCTGTGAGCTCGCTCTAAGGAAGGTTTTTTGTAGATAAAAATAAAGCCTTACTAAAGCTGGAAGCATACAACGTATAGTGTTTTAAAAATCGGATGATGGCCAAAAAGAACTCCATATTAATTTAAAAAAATAGAATCTCTGTCTCTTTTGCTCTGGCAAGGGTCCAAATAAGAATGGTATGGTGTGCTAAGAAATGGTGTACTTAATCCTGCAGATGCTGCACTAGCACACATATTAAGACTGAGGGAGACATTTTGCTAAAGTTTGTGCTGTGTTGGTAAATTAAATATTGTGGAAACCATAAAACATGCTCCTTTTGATCACCTCTTTATCAAGCTTACCACCATGTTTTCAGTTCCAAAACCGATATCATAAAAAGTTCCCAGTTTTGGCTTGTTGTGAAGGTTTTACAGCCTTGCAGAACCTGCTAGGGGGATGTACTTGGAAAGAAGGGAGTCACTGCCAAATCTGAATTCTTGGCAGACACCTACTGTCCTAGAAGCATCATCTGTGCACTCAATGGAGACTTACTCATCCAGGGTAAAATAAGGTCCTTTTTCCAGATGCTCAAAGAATATAGTTGTAATACAACTCTACAAAGTCTTCTTAAATGATTGCACAAATTTTAAAGCTACAGAATCACACTAGGTCATTTTACTGCTGTAGTTGCTTTTTTTTCTTGGGTAGTGAACTGTGAACACTGCTCCCCTTCTCCTTCCTCCCTTCCGTCCATTCACCTCAGCTATAGGTACTGAGGGCACTTACCTAAATAGTCACTGGGGAGAGACAGAAGTCTCACAGACTGTTGCAATATCTACCATGAGGCTCTTCACTGGACAGAAGAACCTGCCTCTACTCCAAAAGTGACTTGATCTCCTGACAGATAAACCCTTTAAGCTGTTTTTTCTTGGCTTCGCATAGGTGATATTGACTTTCCAAACCACCTCCATGCTCTGTACCGCAATTTGGACTCTGATTCAGAACCTACACAACTGAAACTTAAATACTGCACTAGCTTACCCTGTGACTTGGTTCTTCTACTGCCAAAGAGCAAAATCTTTCTCCAAATCGTGGGGACACTTGAACTGCTGTGGAAAAGGAGATAAAATGTTGTAATCAAAAATATTAGGACTTGCCAAAATTCCCTTCTTTTTACCTTATATATCAAACAAATGCTTTGTTCCCAAAGTAGTTAAAGCCCAATTCTTTAGTTGCACTACTGTACTTAAGAGGTAGTTTACAGAATATTACAGAAGATTCAGAATGAAACCAATGTGAATGACAAGGGAGTTGACCATTTGTTGTGGTGTGAACTTCAAGCCATACACTCTCAAGACTGGAAGAATCTAAAAAATATTGTGAAAATAGTGTTGCCATTGCTCCAGAACTACTCAGCAATCAGTTTCTCATGAAAACAAAAATCACAACCAGAAAAAAAAAAAACACCACTTTCCTACAGAAACAGTGCTGAGTGGTGCAAGTATTTCACCTTGTTTTAAAAGCCCTCTATAGAACTTTAGGGTATGTGACATTTACAATTTTCCTATTACAAACAAGTGGATCTCCACTCTGAGTTAGTCTCATTGGGCTACAGTGAACAGGAAATTATAGTTAGCTCTAATCCATTTCTAATAGCCTTGTGTTGGCCTAAAGACATAATTGAAATCCTAATACATAGAGCTGGAGCAGCTGCCAGATTTGAATTTATGTATTAACTATTTGGAGGAATTAGTTAA
The DNA here is from genome assembly GCA_009867235.2 of Psittacus erithacus. Classification (NCBI taxonomy): domain Eukaryota; kingdom Metazoa; phylum Chordata; class Aves; order Psittaciformes; family Psittacidae; genus Psittacus; species Psittacus erithacus. The sequence continues at coordinate 28,269 of WYDI02004038.1, read as the reverse complement.
TTAACTTTAACATTGTTATAGTCTCTTTAACAGTGTTTCAAAATAACTAACTGTGATTAATAGACCATGTTAAGAATTTTGATCAGTTGTGATCTAACGTTTCTTGGCTAAAAAAGGAAGAATTTATTTTACACATGAAAAATTTGTTTGAGTTATTTAATTGTAGATTTCAGTCTTGTCTGAAAATGCAATCTTCATCCATTCAGTGACATAAGAAGTTAGCTTCCTCTACCCAAACATTGACAAACCTTGCCTCCATTTCCTTTCCTTCTGCTATTAATTAATTTAATTTCATGTGGTTTTAATGAGTGATTGTTTGCAACAGTTTTTTGAGAGTTTCAGTCAGCAATATTTCATTCTGGAATAAAAGCTAATGATCCATAAATTCTTCATGCCATATTTTTATAGCCAGTAAATTAGTCTTAAATGGGTTCAGTAAGTTCTCTGATGTATATCATTAATTGTTAATGGTGTTTTAACTAGACAATTGTTGTAAAAGGTTGTTTATCATCACCATTGGTGGGTGACTGTTCCTTGCAATCTGTTCCGCCTGGTACGGCTAAACTTCCTCTATCTACCATTGCGTGCAGCAAAGAGATCAGGAGACTGTGAAGCATAGTTTAAAGATCAAATTCAAACATGTCCAGTGGATAATGAGTCTGCAGAACAACAGACTTACTAAGTTCAGATTACTTTTCTTTTTTCAGACAGAAACACATATGTATCATACCCTAGTGTTCTTTGCACACGGCGTAAATGAGTTATAAACCAGTCCTGCCTAAGTAGTAAAAATGCCTAAGCTTAGATCCAGGCCAATTCAGGCATTAAATTACCTAAAGATTATACTATCCAATGACCTGAGTAGCAGGTGAAGCTTGGATAGTCATTAGTGGTTTCTCCTTAGGATAAAGAAGTAGTATTACTTTAATGAGATTCAGTAATTAGAGGAAAAGCTCATCAAGTGCTAAGTAAAGTGAACTTTTCAATACACAAAAGTCAGTAAAAGTGAATTGAACCTCCTCTTTGGACTTCAGACCTTAACCAATTTTATAACTGCACAGGCCGTTTCCACCAAGTTAATTATCAAGTAAACAGATATCTCTGGTAAGGGCAGATCTAACTACAAAGAATAGGAATACAAAGTCTTGTTTCAGTAAACATAGGAAGCTGAGCCTTTGCTTGCTATTTCATGTCTTCAAATTGCCCTTATGCCCAAAAACAGATCTGCTCTTTTGTCTTTGGTCTCAGGGGTGGGTTTTCACTGGATATTGCTAAATATTGCTCTTCAGTGCCTTTGGGTTCTCTTTGCACGTTTTCTCTGGGATTCTTTGGCCTCCCCACTATTGTGCTCTGATGCACAGCTCCCTCAGAGGAGTCCTGGTCCCTTGCGTTTTCTTTTCACCAGCGGTCAACTGCATAGCTACATATTCTTTCGTCTAAAGAACCTTTCATCATAAAAGCAACTGCTTTTAGATATTACTGCTAGTCAGACCCAGTTTATCTGCACTCCATTCCATGCAGCTTCTGTGTGTTTACTCTAAATTAGATGTAGTCTATATTTGACCTCAGTTTTAGGGTAAAATCTCTAGCATAAGATTCACTCCATCCTTAGGAGTACAATGCAGGCAGAATGAACTGTGCAAACTGAGGCCAGCCCCTGGTTCATATCCATCATTCTTTTCCCTCACCCCCTCCTGTGCCCAAAGTTACATGGAGACCCATGGACAGCATGAGCAGAGGCTGTACTTCATGTGTGTAAATAGGGGCTGTGGCTATTAATATATCCATAATAATAAGGGTAATAATAATGGTACTAAGTACCAGCTTCAAATCCTCCCAAGAATGAATAGATGTTTATCAAGGGAGGGTACGGAACAATGTCAACTGTTGCCCCTAATTCCTACCATAGCAGGAAAGGCATAAGGGTTTGGAGAGTTTTGTTTGCTCCAACCCTGTGCATAACTAGCATGTGTGAGCTGTTTATGCACAATGCAGAATGAACAAATGCAAATTATAGTGACTTGTTTGGTATACAGCAGGATGATGAGACTGGATTGCTGTATTCTGCCAAGAAAATCAGGTACAAAGGTACATGTTTTGCTCACGCTACATATCACAATATTTTACCCATCCCATTGGCTGCTATACCTGCTTCATTCCCCAGTTCCTTTTGCCCTTAAACCAGCAATATGCTGCAACGGCTTACCAGCCTACTGAAAAAGTCCATCAGGCACAACCTTCTGTAAGGAGATAGTAAAGCTTGTCAAATAGCCCATAGGAAGAAGCAAGGACAAGTTTTTCTCCCCCTGAACATCAGTTTCCTCAACACAGGAAGGATGCATCATCCCCAGCAAAGCAATGCGGGTGACAGTCTGGCTCGCTACACTAGGACCACCTTCTAGAAACATATTAACCCCTCCCAGAAATGACCCAGAAGCAACCCTTGTCCATCCACACATTTGTAAGGCTCTCCTCTATTCCCATGTTCCCCACCCTCAATTCAAGAACAAGTAGGCATGAGTTTTGGAGTGCCAAGATCAGAAACACCTGCCCCCAGCTCAGTCAGTGCTCACACTGTTTTTCCCCTTGAAAAGGGGTTTAAAAAACAGAGCAAGAATCACACTCATTCTTGACAATGTGGAGTCAAATGATGTTGTCATTGGCACCACACTGTGAAAACAGTGGTGGTCAGAGCATGGATCCCAAAACATGTCAAATGACAACCTCCTGAAGAAAGGCCATATCATGGGAATACAAGTGTCTCTAGAGTGAATATAGGGAGTGGGAGGAATTCTGTCTAATTTTTCAGTTGAAGCAGCTCTTTTGTACACATACTATTGAAAGACTGACTGAGAAGGAGTGTGGGAGTGAACAAGGAATTTTTCAGGAGGCAGAAAAGCTGATTGCTAGTCCCTGCTCTTGTATGTTCTTACACAGACTTTTAGATTTTACCTACAATCAGCCCTGGAGAAGAGGCACCAGCAAACTTGGTACTTTGACATTTAGCCTGCTCAAGAGCAAGCTCTACTCACTAGGTCAGAAAGACACACTCAGACCCATTCCTTCTGTCCATCCAAGAAGGTCTTCCATGCTAAAAACGCCTTCAGCAAACAAGAAAACAGGGAGGGAAGCAAGACAACCATACCTCACTGGGCCAATGAAGAGAGAGCCTCACTCACAAGGTGAAACAGATTTCAAGTGCTTCAGGTAGAAAAGGGAATTGGCCAGTGTCCCGCATGATAGGCCAGCCCTCAAACTACCCAGGTGTTGTATAAAAGCAGTAGTACCACCTCCTTCTTTGGGAATTGCAAGGTTTTTTGTGGTGCAAATATTAGCCCTGAAATCGTCTGCCAGTCAGTAATGTCTTGTACAAATGACAGAAAATACACATATTTAACGAGCAAGTAGGGCTTATACACAAGAGAGGTGAAAAACTGCTCACTTTTGAAAATTCATAGATACACTGAAACTTCAGAAAATAAGTTTTCTGAAACTCAGCTTGTGAAAGCACATGAAGCTTTGGGAGTTTTAGCAACAATTAGCTGGATTAGCAACAATTTAATCTGGTTTTGTATTAAGGGTCATGGCAGTGTCAAATAATGTGTCTATGTGTATCAGTACAGCACTGCATGTACTGTACATAAAAATCACTTATCTGAGTTGCATTATGAAATGTTTTGAAGTACTTCAAGGGGTCTCCAGCTTACTGAAGTGAACTCATTATAGAAACTGAGTTAAACTCCTTTGGGATGAGCTCCTTTGGATTGTCCGGGGAGTTATTTGTAAAATCTATTATTTGACCATGCATAAATCTCTAGAAATGTCAGCCATTATTTCAGCCCAAGACTCCAGTTTCTACTCCTGCTTTTACTCTTCTGACATAAGCTTATCATAATCCTCTTAATAACTATGTGTTCTGTTTACAATATTTTGAGCAGTATCAGCCCTAAGCCACTATTTTCTCCAGTTGTTTAATAAAGATTAGATTAATTTTCTTAGCACTCAAAGGGTGCTCTTTTCCTGTGTTGAGTCATAGTTCTCCTGGGATTTTTTAAAAAGCCTAAGGGAGGTGGTTATCCAAATACCAATGAATTTCAATGAAAATAGGTTACATAACACAGGCCACTGGAGAATTCTAGCTTTGATAATACCTGCAGTCCTAAGTTCAGCTCTTGAAATGCATTGTGCATATCTGCACACCGGCTTGGCAGCGAGTCTTGAATCATACTACCAAAAAAAAAGGTGAAAGAGACATGGGAGTGACTAAAAAAGAAAAAAGAAATATTTGTCATATAGTATCATGTATGGTCTGAGTGCAAGGACATGTTATGTTAGCAAAAAGGGACTCAGTACCTCTCGTTAATGCCACTTCAGGATGACAAAAGCAGGGTTTTCCTTCAACAACTTCCATTTTGTCCCTTTTCTCTTCTTCTCTTTATTCCACCCTAAAACTTCATACTGAACCAGATCCTCAGGATCCAGCCAGTGGGAAGGTTCACCTCTCCAAGGATTTGTCACCATTTTTTGTTTACATCCATCAACTGTTTAAAACTGGCAGAAATCTCTTTACAGGGTGAACTATAATAAATTCAATCCCCTACAGAGCTCACAGGGACCTCAGCATCAAAGAAGCCAGAATTAGAGAACACATTAAATAAAATGTTTCTATATATTTAGAGCAAATATGCCTGACAAAGACGGTTGGGCCAAATATCTGATGAGATATTACCCAGCCCTTCAATTCCATGGTTTGCTGAGGACTGGTTCTCACGTAAAGGATGTGAATGAATACAAACTTCTCAGAAACATTGACTTTAAGTGATGCTTGGCCTCATTGGGTATTGTTTCTCTTTTGCACAGGTGACTATTAACACTGCTCTTGACCTTCTCTGTTCCCCACAGAGAGTCGCTTAGGAAGTCACTGATGTTTCCTCATGCTGAGAAGGCAGGAGCAACTGCACTTTTCCTAAGCACTGCTGGCAGGCAGGAGGATAGAGAGAGGAAGAGTCCTCTGGGAGCATCAAAAATACCTAGAATGCTCCAGCTTCTTTTATCACTCAATGCAAATGACCTAAAAATGACCCTAAAGATAATCCACCTCCAAAAAAAAGAAAATAAAAAAATGAGGCAAGCAGGAAGAAGGGAGGATTATGAAGACATCCCTTTGATAAACTCTGCCCCCTTACAAAGGCTGTAGGACAGAATTTGAAGATACAAGTGGTGATGGTAAAGGTGGCAGCTTTCCAATATCAGTGTTGTCAGTTTATCCTGAAAAGCTAACCTTTTCAAACTAGCACCAAATCTTTTCTTTTTCTATATGACAGCATTTTGCCTTTCTGTGGAAAAAGCTCCCTAATAGGCTTTCTCTTGGTCATTTATTACACATCAAGTGCTAGGTTTGGTTTCTAATAGTTCCTTTTCATCTAGCTGCCTACTGCTGACTGTGGAAAGTGTAGGTTTGGCTCCACTGATGGCTCTCTGTAATGGCTGTGATTACACCCTCTGCATCTTCTTCACAGTGCCAGCCTTTCAATTGAACAGCACATTATGCCTGGATAAGACTCAAAGAGCAGCTTAATATCAGGGTTCTCTGGTGCTATAATAACTGGTTCAAGATCGAAGAGATAAAACCACATCAATATTTCTGTATGGCCCATGAGGTAAAACACATCAATCCTGCATATAGCTATCCATGAGTTAAAGCTATATTTTACCATTGCTTTGGGGGAAAAGGGATGAAAACATACCAATGTCATCAGAAGGCCCAGAGAACAGCAAGTATAAACCAACCTGTTGCCTGCTGCATGCATCAGTGGCATAGTCTCTTCATGTCAAACCCAGCAGATCACTTTGCAAGTCACCATTCTTAAGCAGGTATCCCTTTAAACTTGAAAAATGTGATTCTGCAAAATATTTCACACTAGTTGAACTCAGCTATTTCCAGGGAATGTTGCTATAAGTGCAAACAGAATGGTGCCTCCAGGGGGGGCAAGTGGGAAGAGGCTGGACACGAAAGAGAAATTGCTTGTGAATTTTTAAACTGTATAAATTTACTGTTCTGTTTTGTAATCCTGAAATGTTAAGAAAACAGGCCCAGAATACAAAATACAAAAGAAAATTAAAAGGCAGTAATTCATTTGCTATTGGCCATTTAGTTTACATTCTGTGGTTTTTCTGTGTACAGGTAAAGTTTACAAAGAGAATTTTTCAACTGAACTTCATTTCTGTTGCATTTTACTTATTCTCGAAACTGGGAAGTGGTTTTAAAAAACACCAAATTTTGTAACGGTTTTTCATGAAGGAAGAAAGAATGATGGTAGAGCTGTTATCAATACCTGTATTCAAACCTCACTTCAGCTCCAGTTCTAAGAATAGGTCAGTACATAAACACCGAAAACTTCAGTCATGGCAGCAGTGGCGTTTGTGTGAAAAGCCAAGAAAATGCTGTTGCCAATTTTCAGAAGGGGTTGGACCACGGGACCTTTTTGTCACACCGGCCTTTCAGACTGCTGCCCACAGGACCTGCCTCATACAGGTTGTGTCCCTATCGGCAGTCAGTGTGGATGAGTGGGAACAAGCCTCCATTAAGTAATTAATGTTGAGGACCTGGCGTTCTCAAGGCGCACATTTCAAGTGGGTTTTACTTCGGAGGCTCACTTCAGGCTAGCAGTTTTATGCCTATTTGTGGCTAGAAACCATTAGATGCAGGTCTGGATCAGATCTTTCCATTTAGTTTCTTTTGGAAGAAATCCAGTTTGTTTACTCTGAGATTGCTCTATGATACAAAACAAAGAGCAAGTGGAGGCAACTGGAAGACTTACTTCAGTAGCACACTACCACTCTGAACTCAAATGTGAATGTAGATGCACCCTCAACATCCAAAAAGAAGCTACTCACTGAATGGCTCGATGTTGTGAACTGCTAAAGCAGTATATAGAACACTGACTTCATTTAAATATCCAGCTCATAAGTCCATTAAAATATCTCTGCTCTTAGCTTTTTGCTACAGAACAGTTCATTAAAACAGGCCTTTCAGGACACCAAGCATTGCTGCAGGGAAACCAAATCCTAGCATTTATACAGTAAAGCTGCATGTACCATACAGGTATACCTCTCAAGACATGTGAATTGTATACCACAAAGTTTCCTCTTGTCTCCAAACAATGAATCTGCCCATTTCAATCCAAAGCTTAACTCCACTGACATCCTTACAAGGCTGCACCTGCACTGAAATAACTGCTGGTGCGTGGAACCACAGAGGGGCACTGTGATTGTTCAGCAGAGCCAGTGTCATCCGCTTGCTTTTCCACCTGCCATCAGCAAAGACCTGGATCTGACAGCAGCCAGAGAAACCACACAAGTTTTGTTCCTCCCAGGCTGCTCTGTTCCCTCAGTTTTGCTATCTCACTGAGGCAGGCACTTAGTGAAACTGCCATCAGAGAGATCAGGAGTGGCAGGCACAAATTTCTAAGGATCCTCACAAGTCTTATGCTTGTTTTAAGCAAAACTAGCTTTGAAATTTATTTTTTTTCATTATTTTTTTTAAAGGGGCTCTGGCAACTTTACTGGAGCTGACATGAGTTACCTGGCTAAAGCCTGAGATATAGTGTGTGAGTGAAAGTGCTCCCATGAAAAACACACTGGTGTTATGTGTCTAGTTCCCAGAACTCTGATGCCTCCCTTTGCATCCACCATCAGCAATGCAATCATTCAAATAAGCTGAAATCAATCATATAATGAGTCCCACCATATGATACTTATCTTTGAGGGGAATGAATAAATCATTGTGCCTTTGACAGGGTATTTATGCCATAAATTGACCTAGGAAGTGGCATGGCAACACTTTGATAGTTATGGCTGTGATAGTGACAATTTAGGAATGAATGAATCTTTGTACTTTGACCAGTTCAAATCCTGGCACCTGTTGAATCTAAAACTGTGCAGGGAAAAAATCCTGCCGCTAATAGAGACGTTGGAAACAAAACGGAGAGCTGTCAGAGGAGAATGCAGAGGAGGCCTGATGCATAACCCTCCTGCCAGGAGGAAACATACCTGGTAGCAACAGGAAACTGATAAGCTCCTTTCTCTTCGGTGACAGAGCAAGGCTTGCAGGTCTGAACCGAGAGCAATCACCAGTATTCACCTTTCAGCACTGAGCCACGTTTTATAGTGAGGAGCACTCTCAAAAGGATCACATTCCCCCTTCGGCATATTTCCATTTACCACTGCTCTCTGTCCATACTCAGCATGTTTCTCATTTATAATTAATATTTTCATAAATAATGCAGTCAGAAAAGCATAGATTTGTGGTAAATGACCAAGTCTGTCCTTTCTGGCCAATATCAGCTAGTCTTTACTTACACCTGACTATTATGAAGGGTTAGAGGCAAGCTTTGTTTGCTCAGAATAAACTAAAACTGAATGTGAAGGTAGTTGCCTTTTGCTTTGGATTTGTTTTTTGTATCTACCACCTTCAAGCTTTGTGTCCTGAACAATATGATATTGAAGACATCGAATTTTGAGTGACATCAGCCTGCCAATCTTTATTCTTTCTGTAGTGATTTTTAGTGCTAAACCCATTATTTTTAAGAGAGTACTATAGGTTTGAACAAAAGCATTGTAACAGATTTTCAGGGGTTCTGGAAACTGTAGACAGGATAAATTATTTGTGGGGCATAAAGGAGACAGTGGTTTAGAAAATCTGTTATAAGCAATTATATATTTATAACATAACTTCTACGACATGCACAAAATTTTATTTATTATGTGTATAAATAGAAATAAAATATGAAAAAATGTAAGAAAATAAAATATAAAGTATATAAAATATATGCATACGAGTACATATTAGAATACATGCACACACAGCTCTTTTTTCTTTGAATGATTGGTGCCTCTCTGAAACCTCCTAATTGCAGTACTAATGCTTACAATCTCTATACTTGGTACTCTAGACATGACTCAAAATAATCATGTGGGATAAGTTAATAGTGTTATCCCCATTTATCAAAATATAAAGCTGAAGCATAGGGTTAGACATCAACACAAGGCATCTATGTTTTAGCACTGGATTCAAAGGTGCCTTCAGAACCATAAATTAAATTCCCTGTTCTCATAGCTAATTGTGTTGCAGATTTATTTCACAAACTGATCTGTTTTTATCTGGAAAGTGTTTGAAAATTTTTGCTCACACAGCTCCTTTGGAAGATTGTTCCCAAGCCCTGCAGCTCCAATGTTTGCAAGTGTTTTCTAATTTCTAGTCTAAGTGTATTCCTCACTAGTTTACAGCCTTTTATTCTTATGTCAATATTGTTCTTTAGTTAAATACTTTTTCTCTTCTCTGTTGCTTATTCTCTTGACATATCTGTAGAGCATGATAATTCCTTCTCTCAACCTTTGTTTTCTTTGGCTAAACAGAGCTTTTTGTTTCCTCTTGCAAGATAGTCTGTTCTTTCACCTAATTACTGTAGAAAAAATCTGTAGCTACTAAAACTTGAACTTACCTCATTTTAACACAGGTTCTTTATAAGATGCATCTTGTTCAACAACATTCATCATTTCCATCTTTACCGGAAACACATAACATAACAGCTAGAATGACACCTGCCTTTTTTTTTCTTGGCTGCGCCATAAAGGTGACAGGCTTTCCATACTACACCCTCTGTTCTACCTAAGTGGACACCCTCTCTGCTTATAACAGGTCTGACTCCTTGCTATATAGCTAATAACATCTGGTTATTAGTAGGTATTATGTGCATGGTCTTGCACTTTTCCAGTTAAACTTCATCTTGTTCCTAGGAATTAATCTTATTTGTTCTGTAAACTATCGTGTAAGCTTTCTTCCTGACATTGGTTCCACATGCTTTTGTGTCAATAAATATGGACAACTGGCTCACACTTCTTGTGATTGTTCATCAAAGAAAATACTGAACAAGTGATTATTAGGTCTATCCCAAGGAATTCTGCCCATAATTTCTCTTAAGCCTCATACTTCTGAGTTGATTAGGGCCACCCCATTTTCTCAGGTAGAGAATTTTGACAAAGAAGGGTATTGTGTTAGGCACTGACACTCTGAATTTTGTTTCTTCTTCCATTGTCTCCAAGTCTTTCTTGAAAAACTTTCTTGACAGCCGTAATGAAAGTTCAAGCTACTCTTCAAAAAGTATTCTGCAGGGTCCTCTGTTCAGCCAGCCCTCACTCTCCAGTATAGCAGTCTTTTCCACTTCTCTTACCTCTGTAACTGCCTTAGGAGTAACCTCCCCCTCAGTTCTTATATCCCCTTCATTTGATAACTAGAGCCAGCATCAGTGCTTGGCTTCCTCATTGCTGGAACTGATATTTTTAATGTTCAGTACCTCATCTAAGTAGTTAAGAAAATGCATGGAGAGGCACTATGGCTAGTATGTTGATACAGTTTGTACCCTCAGTTGTGCGACCTTCTTCCTGGTCAAACTGGATGCTCATCTTGTGTCCACAAATGAACCAGGACCATTTGTGTTCCTGGACTGAACTGGTTTTCCAGGTGAGTGTATTCCCTTTGCAGACCTGTCAGATATTCACAAGTGCTGTGAACTTCTGATTTTGAAATATTGCTGGCTTTAGACCCTTTCTGCGTACTCTAAGATGCGAAGAAGCTAGTGTAGCTTCCTATGATGGAAACCACTTTGAACATTATACCAGTGGATACTTGCACAATGGATAAACCACATCATACATCTTCAGTCATCAAAGAAGCCACTGCCTTGTTTCCAGTGACCAGGTCTGAGTGTCAGTAGTCTCAGAGGATACACATCGACAGTCTATATTAAACGTGCTTTGTCCTCTTAGTATATTCTTTTTTCAGGTATTTCTTATGTTGGATTGCTGAACAAGGAGAGCATTGCCTGTTATCCTGCCTTCTGTAGAAAAAGGTACATTGATCTAATCCATGGAGCCTGCTATTTAATAACCTGCTGTGAGTGCAAAACTATAGAAACTACAGTTTATAACTGAGGAGGAAATTATTAATTCCAGGAGGTCTTGTGTTCTCTGGGTTGCATACAAGGACTCATCTGGTCTTCACTAGAATTAATACTGTTTCTTTGTACATCATCAACATGAGATCACATTTTTGTAGTCTCATATTTCCTAGATTATACTACAGCTGACGCCACAGTTTACCTGGATTCAAACTGGTGTTTGATATAAAAGATTTTCTGCAAATTTGCATCCTTCTTCTAAAGCATTGTCTTCAGAATCTAATTATCTTTTTCTTTGGCTGCTGCTCTTAATTTATCATAAAAAGAAAAACCAAGGAAACGACCAGGCCTAGTTCTTCAAATGCTATTCGTGCTGAGCATGACTGTCTCATTTTTGTGTTCCCTTCTCCTGTGATGATAAAACACCTATACCTTCTTTTTCTTGACCTCATCCTTCGTATCAGTTTCATATGCAGAAATGATCCCTGCTTCCTAGCTTCTGCAAGGGATTAAGTCTGTAATTTCCAGTGGTTTAAGTTCTTTCATGTTCTTAAGCATGCTTTCTCCTTGGCTGAAAAAAGCCCTAATGGATGAGGCAACCTAATGGTTACCCAGGCGCAACCACAGAATGCTGATGGCTACATCTAGACCTCCTTCAACTCCTCCCTTTTAATGCTGCGCCTACTCATGCTTACATGGGCAATGTCAACCAAATGTCAGTTAGCGTCAGTCAGCCATACCCAGTCAGTGGTATCTCTTCATCTATTCATGTGTAACTACCTCTGCTTTGGACATCCAGCACAGGTTAAGTCAAATAACTCTCCTTTCTTTAGCTTATGTTGATTTCTGTTTATGTACCCGAGTTGCTGGGGCTATAGGCTTGTAATTATATTATGTAATATAGCACAGGCTATATTACACAACAGGCTTCATTAATACTCTATAGTAACTGAAAGGTGCAAAGCCAGAGTTTCTGCATGACTTACCCTTGTCATTAGCAATGAGTAAGCACCGAGGGACAGCAAAGCTTATTGTGAACTTAGAAGGACTCCACTTCTGGGTCCAAAGGGCAGCCCTTTGCTGATGCAGTCTGTCCTGGAGCTGCAGCATGGTCTTTGACTTGGTTCAATCTTTTCTCTTGGAACCCCGACCGTGTTCTAACTGCCCTGGGCTCACCTAGCCAGAGCAAAGAAAAGGGAGACTTGGCCTGATGGGAGACTTGGCCTAAGCTTTTGCCATCAGCAAGCTTAGCAACCATTTTTTGGCCCTTTTGAGCCTAACATAGAGGGATCATGAAGAAGTGGTCAGAAGGATTAAAGCAGTGGCCTTGATGCGATCATTTGCTTCCTGGCAGAGAAGGGGTCAAATGCTCACAGGTCAGAATACTAGCATTTTATACCTATGAGACTTTAGAAAACAATTAAGATTCAAGCCCTACACACTCCAATCAGTCCTTGTTTAACTTGAGTTCTGTGCCAGAGTAATTTCACTGAAATCAGGTGAATTACTTCAGTATTATGTTGCATGAACAACGCCATCACTTTAAATGGAATTACACTGGCACAAAAGTGGTGTAACGTGGGTGACATGAATCAGGCCTCATGTTTGCAGCAGCCTTGAATACACCAGTATTGAGAGGACCTTTGGAGCTGGGCCCAAAGCACTCACAAAGGGAGCTCCTGCTGTTATTCCAACCCATAGGCAGTTCCTCGAACAAAGACCAATTATCTGAGCTTTGTGTGAAGGGGGTAGGGGACATGCACCAATATTCATAAATTAGCAAGCCTAGTGTTCACTAAAGTAGAGGGCCTTCGTTCCAATTAAAGTCTGTCTCCATTCCTTCTGTGAATTCTTAATTTCCTTCCTTGAGATATTTGTCAGTTTTCATCTGTATATTATAACTTACTTCACAGATGAGATGAAATATCATCATTTCCCATTTACAGACAGGGAAACCAAGGCATAAAATAGTGAAATGACTTGCCCAAGAGAATAGCCCCAAGGTCACTTGCTACCTAAGGTAGGGCTTTGCCCACATGCTGCCTCCTATTAACAATTCTGCTCACTTCTTCAAGTGGTGTGCAATAAAAAGAATGGAAATTAGACTTTTTCAAAAGCTTTCTTCCATCACACCTTAAAAAGAGCTGCTGCATTTTATTATTTTTGTAAAAAAAAATAAATAAATAGCTATAATATTACAAAACCACTCAGGAAGGCTTTAAACCTATATGTTAGAATGTAAAGGATTCAGACAGAACATTATAAAACATTTAAAATAATCTGTTTTATATGAAAAGGCCAATTAAAGAGGGAGAAAACTTCAGAAAGGATTTTGATAATGTCATTATATACAGTATAATAACAAGATCATTATAAGTTGTAAATATCATGTCATTACCCATTGTAATTATCTGATTACATTCACTTACATTAACTTTGTAATTAGATGTAATTTCACACTTATCAAGTAAAATCATTTTTAACATGCATGGCAGTACAGCTCCATCTTTCTGTATGCCCCTGGCTTGATCCTTGACAACAGAAGAATGGAGAAGTTCTGAGTAAGTGGTCCTTCCCCAGGAAATCAACAGAACATGTGACCAAAAATAAATTATACTATTTACTTGTCTTTGGCCAGAAGGATGGGGAGAACTAACTCAGGGAGAGCAGAGGTAAATGATCCTGTGAAACAAGAAAAATGAAGAGTAGAGCAAGTAAGTAATTTTAATACAAAGCTGAACCTACATTACATCATCTGGTGAAAAGACATTATATTTATGAATGTATTTAGAGAATGTAAAACTATGTTTAAAGGAATAGTGCCAACTGTCAGCTGTAGTACTAAATTCCCCTGATTCTTTGTCTTTTCTGACAAACTTTCATGACTGCTTTTCTGCTTTCCTGAAGGTACTCCATCATCGTATCAAAGCCCCACAGTCAGAGTAATGCTTGTGCAGGTGTGGTGGTTCACAGGTAAAGAATGGCTGTACTGGTCAGCCTAAGGGACCCTCAGACCCAGGACTCTGCCTCCAACAGTGACCATCTTCTGGAAGCTTTTACCCTTCTTCCTCTTAGAGACCCACCAAGTCCCAAGACCATCTCATCATCTCCTCCTGGCCCCAGCCAAGCTGGCCTTTCATATTATCAGCAGGAGGAAGTTGGGAAGGGACCAGTTTCTGTTCCTCTTTTCTAAGATGCTGCTGGGCCAGGCAACATCCATTGGCACCTCAAACATGTCCAGGGAGCAGTGGGAACTGTCAGGGTGCTCAGCACCCCTTCTAGTTTCCTGGTTGCACACTTCTAATTTTGTGACCTTCCCCTTCCCTTTTCTCATCTGTCATTCCCACTGTTTTCTCCTTGTTTTCCTGTAGCCCTTTCTTCCGATGGCCAGGGGAACATACACAGAGCCCATGCCCTCATCCCTCACAGAAATCACAGGCTCAGAAATACTGTAAGCCAGAAGAGGGTTCTACAAATGTAATTCCCCTTGACAAACTGTTCTCTCATGATCTTGTCTAATCCTTGAAGGCAAGGACCTCTTGTATAACCACATTTTCTGGCAGTGCATCCCACTCTTTTCTTCTACTGCATGAAAATGGATTTCCTTCTTACTTACTTTAAACTTATTTCCTGACCTCCTAGATGATTCCTTCTAGTTCTGGTATAAAGAAAAATGGAGAATAATCATCTTTCTGCTTCTGTATTCCACTCAGGACTATAAATCTCTTAACTCATATCTTTCTCAAATAAAAGAGCTCTAGTCTATTTAACCTCTCCTTGTACAGAGACATGCTCCTATCATCCTTGTCCACCTTCTCTTTCCTGCTCCTACAAGATCCTTTGGGAATGCAGGTCTCCACTACTCATGCATTGTACTAAGGCAGTTCTGTCTCTTCATTTGGCTTACCTACTCGCTTCTCTAACCTCTTGAGATTTGCCTTTCAAGGAAAGATCTGGAGTGCAAAGTCCTTAGTCCTGGAATCTCCTGGGAGACAGTCCCAAGACAGAGATACAGTTCAATCTCAGCCATGATTAGCGTGGCTGGTCAAGTCTAAACACTTTGGATACGTCAGTTTCAGGGAAAGACCAGAGTCCCTTTCTCCCCTCCAGGTGGAATCTCAGGAGTTTGAGACAACCGAGATGTCTGTCTGTCTCACTTCTGCATATAGCAGACCTCATCCCGTCCTGAGCAATTCAAGGAAGAAGATACTAAACACAGACACAGACCAAACCCCTTATTTCAGTGAGATGATTTCTGGGGAAAAATTGTAGGAAAAATCACGGCAAAATGGTCTACTTTTGAAGTTAAAGCCTTGCAACAATAATAAAAAGTGGGAAATTATGTGGCAAATTTATTTTAAACTTCAAATAATAAATTTCCATCAGTTAAACTTCTTCACTTAAGTGAGCCACCTGGGAATTTGCCATGTGTCAACCATCTTTCAAAGTTAAAAGTAGAGATGATTCAGGCTGTTTACATGGAGACCTGGAGAGAGCCTAAGACATGGCCACCTCTTAATTGTCACCTAATGGCACCTTTCCCTGTACCTTTGTGCCTATCCATCCACTATGCTCTGTGATTTTATAATCAGTAGCTATTCCTTGGCAAAGCTATTTTCAAATGTCACTCCAGCAAAAGGTAAAGGAAGCTGTTGGGGTGATGTCAGCTGAGTATCATTGTATCACAGGAAATAAAATCTTTTTATAAGGCTCCAGTCCAAAGCAATTGCATAGAGCTTAAAAATTATACCTCTGAATTGTCTCAACAAAGTAAAACAACAAAAACACCTAAAGTAAAGCACACACTTTAGCAGTTTGGTCATGCAGCTCTACAGCCTGTATCAGCCAATGTGTCCATTTGCAAGAAATTTGCTAACATGGTGGTCTAGGAGCCTTTTCATTCTTTTCTCCAATGAAATCGAAATGCACTGATTGTTTAGATGAATAATTTCCCTCTCCTTGCTTTGGATTACACATTCTTTTTTTCCTCACCTCACATCTTCCTTGCTTTCAATGGCAAAGCTAACGTCAGAGCAGACAGACTAGTCCAAGATTTCCCTAAGTGATATTTCTGAAGCAGAACAGGTGCAGATGAGGAAAAAGGATCAGCCAATTTTTAAGAAGTCAGATGGCATTGTGCAGCAGATAGAACGCAAAGGACTGATTTCAAAGCACAAAATCAGGTCCTTTTATTTATGTAGAATACACCAATTCGCAGAATTTCAAATGGCTGGTTAGAGAAACATATACATTTGATCGTAGTTTAATTTTCCATGGGCTGCAATACCTAAATCAGGAGAGCTGTGAACATGGCATGCAGGTTGATTCATTTCAGAAGAGTCACCTGGAGAGTTTCTTACATGGAAGATATGAAAGATGTAGTTTATATTATCCAGTGATAAATCTCATCATGAACTTTATTCTTAGAACACTGTCTTTACCTGTGGGGAGGGAGGGGCAGGGGGGGCAGAGGTGGAGGGAAAGATACTAAGCAATTTTGTCACAAGCATTTTTAGATATTTTGCCCTGAATTGAGTTCTCTGTCTCACTGGAAATTTAGTCAAGTACATAAGACTGAGATCATAATATTTTTTTTTTGCAGTAGCTGTCCTATGCGATCTATGAAAAAGCATAGATTCATGCTGAAATGGATGAAACATCAAGCTTTTCCAGGACCTTGCAGAGTGGTTTCACAGAAATCTCATGTTTAAATTATTGTATCAGCAAGATCACTCAAAGATCTAAAATTGCTTCAAATTTTCACACAGTTCTTTACTCTTCAGTACTTCTCAGGCAACACCAATTAAATACTAATTCAAAATTTTGAAGCTTTTTTTGATTAAATGACCAGCTTTTAAAAAGAATGCCTTCCTACTTCTGCATTGCTCACCAAAATGCTTTTGATGTATAGAAAACCAGCTTAGCTGCAAATACGTATGTCTGAATACATGGGGGTAAACTTCTAATTAACTCCTCAAGGCATAATTACCCCCACAAAACATAATGATAAGGAGATGGAGATAGCTTACATGTCCTAAAATACTGCTGTAATTGGAAAAGTTGTAATTTTATCCATAAGATTCAATTCCACACGTTACATCAAAGTAGAATTACAAAATAATGACCAGATAGTAGCAAGGAGATCCTATCTCAGTGATGCCAGTAGCAAAGCTACTGCCATCTTCCGTGGAGTCAGGGCCTCACACAGGATTTAATAACTTGCTCATTCTAATTAGTTATGATTTATTTTTTTTTTTAATGAAAGAAAGAAGAGGATAATTGCACAGCCTTCTGGTCTTTCCTGGTGCTAATTCCCAATGTAAAGACGATTATATTCCAAGAAAGTATGTGGTTTCTGCTGACTAATTCCTATGGTTAAAATGGAGCCACAGTGTTTAACAGAGGTGTAAGCAGCATCTGGTGGGCCTCTTTACACCAAACCCCATCTCTAGAATGATTTGGCACAGCATAAACTGGAGCCATGCTATCACCCCAGCCTCCCATGTCCCTCAGGCAGCTCCAGAGAGCAGAACCTGCCTTCACCAGCCGATAGAGAAGTCTTCTCAAACATCACTTGCACCAGTGTTTCTGCCTCTTCCAGCTCCCCTGCCTTGTGGATACTTCATCCAGGTATTACCTCTGAAAGAAATTTCCCCAAGACAGTGGCATTTCTTCTGTATAAGACTGTAGGAGGTTGTGCATAACACTCTCAGAGATGAGCTAAAACACTTTTACTAATGGCATTACTGTGAACCCTCTGCCACACATAGCTGCAGACTTATTGTTTCACTTCTACCTTAATATTGCAGTCATTCCTACCTGCACAGAGTGTATGTAAAGTGCTATCCCTAAGATAATGCTGGAGAAGTCACTGGAGTATATACAGAAAACTATTGTTGCAACCAGTAATCACAGTGATAACAATTTCACTGTTCAGCAGACCACATAAACACACACCCATATTTAAAATCCAATCTTTTGACAAGGTCTTGATGACACAAATATATTTTTCTTCTCATTCAGTGGATGACACAAATATATTTTTCTTCTCATTCAGTGGATGACACATTCATTGAAAGAAGTTCTTTTCATTTTTCTTCTTCTTTTCCTTTTAGTAAGACGAGGAAGGCTTTTTTCTGGTTTTTCACTGTCTCTATGAATTTCTTCTCTCAACCACTTGGTAAGCCCTGAAGACACTGGCAGGCTTGACAATTTTACTGCCAGTTTTCTTCTGCAGCTTCAAGCAAAGCCTCCTGTAATGTTCTCAGTTCCAGTCTCAGGATGAGCTATTCAAAGATGAGCAATGTTAAGAGTTAGGCATATTCCTATTAATCCCATGAGCTTTTGGGCAGCCGCAATCTCTGGCAAGATCAGAGGTTACTGCATCCATGGGGAAAACCTACAAAAGCCAGCATTCAGCAGAGAATTCACTTTCTTAACTTCCAAAAGCAAGCTGACAGTGAGCCTTCTGCATCAGTAAACTGTTCCAATTTCTCACCTGAAGATTTAGATACGGGCAAGCTTCAAATACATAAAATATACTGCATGCATTCACATACACACTCATGTATGTCTTCACATAGAGACATGAGAACACTTCTAACCAAAATGTTGCTTTTCATTTCATTTTATTCTGATATATTTTTTAACTGGCTAGTTCAGGCATCAGACCTGACTAACTTTTTGACTATGTATCATTTCGGAAGCTGAAATTCAACGTTTAGCAGAGGAGGGCCCATATTCAGAATAGAAATCATGGCATGGATGAGATAAATATGTACAGTTATGGAAAACAGCTGTTGTGTTTCCAGTAGGAAAACTTAATAATTTTCCCTGGGTTCTTTTCAGATGTTTTTTGATGTACAAAACAGGCAAACAGGAGGGAAAGAAAAGAAAAGAAAAAAGCTCTTTATGCACAATATTTACAGCTCACAACGAACAGCAAAATCCAGGGGGGGAGGCTCTATTGTATTTCAATCAGATTTTGATCACTAACAAGTATTTAAAATTAGTATCTTATTTTAAAGATCATGGTAGTAGCAAACAGTAATTCATACAGCTATATCTTTTTTTAAAAAAAAAATATCATATTGGCATTTTCT
Organism: Psittacus erithacus; assembly: GCA_009867235.2. Classification (NCBI taxonomy): domain Eukaryota; kingdom Metazoa; phylum Chordata; class Aves; order Psittaciformes; family Psittacidae; genus Psittacus; species Psittacus erithacus. The sequence continues at coordinate 9,209 of WYDI02004038.1, read as the reverse complement.
ACTTCAACAGTGCAATCTTTTTCATATTTTAGAGACTTGTCAACAAGCAGAAAAAGCACTTAAATATTTCACCATTCAGCACAATGCCATAACTGGTGCTAGATACGTTTGTCACTGCTCCAAAAAATGCATATGTATAGAGAGTTCATAAATATATGTGGCAGTAGTTCCCATGTGCTACCTAAATGACACATAATACTGTTTTCACTACAAAGAAGGTAAACATATTTCAGCTTGCAGTAAATAGCTGACTTGGTTGCTGTCCTGCTCTGTTCCTTCTGTCCTTCTCAAAAAAAACAAAACCAAACAAACTTTTTGATTTTAAATTTTTACTATGGGGACAGAATCCAGATAAGAACCCAAGTGAAAGCAATCAGGTTTGCAGGAGAAAGCGAAAAAAATGACAGCAGGATATAACTCAAATGTGAACCAAGACCTGCAAATTTTATGCAACGCCTGTTTCCTTTCATGGGACCTCCTGAGGTCTGTTTTCCATAGTAAATCCAAGGACTGCCCAGATACCATGTTAGTAGACATTTTTTAGCTTCTCGGCCCTGCTGAAAGGTGCATATGTATCCACTTAGAGAGCAGAAACAACTGCACCTTATGATTTACACCAAAAACCTTTTTACACTGCTTTGTCAGCATAAAATACTCATGAAATGGATATAGTTTCCTCTCATTTGAAGATTACTCTGCAAGTGGCAGGCAGATGCCAAGAATAAATGGGCACCTGTCTATTAAAGGAGGAAAGGACCTGGATTTGTCTGTACAAGAAGGCAATTCTGTTATGAACTAAAGGAGGAACTGACCTAACTCTGTCAAATGATATTTCAGTGATGGTTCTTGGGCAGAAAGCAGCCTACTGCCCAAACAGTTATGAGGACATACTGGAGGTGGTGTTGGAGATGATAACCCAGAAGGAGCCACTAGGAAAAAAAAAGAGGGAGGACAGGAACAGAAAAGAGCTATAGGTAGGATGGGTAATGACAGCAAAATGAGCTTCCAGCAGCTCACTGAAACCACCCAGTGCCAGCATTGGAAAACTGTGTAGGAGTTCATAGAGCAGGTTATAACTGAAGCTGGCACTAGTTTGCCTCCCGTGGAATGCTGTGCCCAGTCTTGCTCTCACGGTTCAAGTGGCTCCCAGAAGAAAGATAAGAACCACTTAGAAGGTGAAAAACACATCATAACAGTGAGAATCTCCACCCAAAGGGGCCCTTCATGTGTCTTCCTGAAAAAGGTGCAACCCTAGTGACCCCAGAAGCAGCAGTGACAAGCTGCAGGCACAGGTGTTGCTCATGAAAAACAAAACAGACAAAGTCTCCTCTGGCAAACTGTCCCTCAGTTATCTACAGCAGCTAGAGAAGAAAGTACAAACCCAATAAATAGCAGCACAGGTTAGTGAGAGATGAAACACATTCGTACTTATCTCTGCTGCATATAATTTTTTAGTTAACAGTACAATTGGAGGACTCCACTGGGAGCTGCTCATGTGTCCCCAGGGACAGGCTGTGGAATCTGTGTGGCCAGGATGCATACGTGTGCATGCGTGAGGTATAGAGCGAGCTCTCTAACTGTGAAGATGCTGCTGGGTGAGACAGCATTGGGAGGAGGTGGTATGTTACAGCGCTCACTTTAGTCTCTTGGCTGGTTGCCATCAGTACAGAAGTTGAGAAATCATTTGTCACGAGGATAAAAGCCAAATACATTGCTCTGGGTGAGATGTAACCTGACAAACAGTCTTCTGTGACTGACACATTTGAACTACTAATACACTCTATATAAATGTCTTTTTTCTGACAGCTAGCAGTCATGGGTTTTTGCTTAGTTTTTCTGCTTGTTCATGCTGAGCTTTCCGACTTCTTATATATTAGATTGTTTGGCAAGGAACACTGGGCAGGAGGACAGTTCTCTGTCATGCTAGTTCCACACCACGAGTTCAGGAGGAAGCAAACTACAGAAGAATCAGAAAACAGGTTTTTTTAATTACTATTCCCTGGTATCTCTCTTTCTATTTTTCCATTATTTTTTTTTTCCCCAAAATGCCATACAGTCAGCTGGCCAGCAGGAACTTCATTTATAACTGTCAATTTAACAGTTCATTTATTTCATTGAAGCAGTCAGACACAACAGGGGTGTGGTAACCATGAGATAATCACACCTCTGGGGTTTTATGAGGCAAGGAGAAACAGTCAATTCTCTCTAATCCCACAGTGGTGCGATTAGTGATCCTGATAGCTACAGCCAAGGAGGTTATGAGATAAATTGTGCATTTCATGTTCTCGAAAAAGAACTGAATTAAAGTCAAATGTTTAACCAGCCTCCTTCGAGTTCTTTAATTCATCTTGGTTATATATACATATAATAAGGAACACTGATCCATATACATTTATCTACTTTAAAATGTTTAACAGGCAATAGGAGTAGTCATTTGAATACAGACTTATACCACACAAAAAAGGTACAGCATATAGCTGCCTGACTGTCTACAAGCCTTACAGGCAGGATCCATCATCATGCTATCGAAAAGGTCCTCTGGGCATGCAATCCTTACATGCCTATCTATATAAACTGGATACCAGTAGCAAAAGGACTGTCTTTTTCTTAACAGTTATGGGTAACCCGGCTAATCAGTTTCATTAAAGGCTTATCTAATATCTGTGTCTGCTGCAGGAGATCCATTCATCTCTCATAGATGATGCTTCCACTAGAAAGCACACAATGGTTAGTATGATGCTTTTACTAGAAACAATATAATGGGTATTTGGCAGACAGACAACTGCATGATGGAGGACAGAAATTACAGAATTAATTATCTCATCTATTAGGTCATATTGCTCGCTTCCATCCTCTAGTGTCGTTGTCTGTAGTGTACTTTATCCTGTTGAGTTTTAAAAGCTTCACTGAAGAACATCAATCTATTTCTAAAGTGAAATATTTTTTAAGAACACTTTTTTTGAGCCAGTGCCAGCCGGCTCCAAGAGGAACCTGCTGATGGCCAAGGCTGAGCCCAGATGTTATCTGGGATAATGTATTTAAGAAGGGGAAGAAACTGCAGCTGGAGAGAGGAGTGAGAAAATCTGAGAGAAACAACTCTGCAGCCACCAAGACCAGTGCAGGAGGGCAGGAGGTGCTCCAGACACTGGAGCAGGCTTGCTGTCAGGACTCGTGACCCCTCAGGGGACCCCACAGGGGACCCACCCACTCAGGGAAAAAACAGAAAAAACTCTTTTTCTGAACAACTGCATCCCATGGGGGACCCACACTGAAGCAGTCTGCTCCTGAAGGACTGCACCCATGGAAGGGACCCACACCGGAGCAGTCATGAAGAACTGCAGCCCATGGAAAGGGCTCATGTTGGAGAAGTTCACAGAGGACATTTCCTGGTGGGAGGGACTCCACGCCAGAGCAGGGGAAGAGCGTGAGGAGTCCTCCTCCTGAGGAGATAGGAGCAGCAGGGACATGTGGTACACTGACCACACGTATGGACTGATAGAGCAGATTTGGTGGGCACCTGGAGTTCAGCCAGGGTCAATACACCACAAGATACTGAAACTCCTCAACTGTCATGCCAGTTCCAGTTGTCAAAATCTGATCTGACCCACCTTAAATCTTTTTAGTTAGTGCATTTGAACACTACTCATCCAGGCTGGGAAAAGGCAAGTGCGATCTGCATACTTTTGGTATTCTTGAACACTTACTAGTTTTTCCTGTTCTTTCCTTTTTCTTAATTGACCTGTCTGCGTGAAAGAAGAGTAGAATGGATAATGACTTACTGCACAGAGATTTCTTTAACACATACAAAATGCCACATAGGTTTCTTCTAGAGTCCTGGACCTAACTCCAGCTCCACTCTTGTTTTACAGAACAGCATAAAATAGCATAAGATCAGAGTTCTGGGTCAAAAGAAGGCTGCACTCAGCTGAGGCATCTCACAGTTAACCCTGTTTTAAATGCAAGAGATCTAATTTCTCTGCTGGTGACAGGGGTATTATCCTTGCAACCTAAAAAAAGAAAAAAAACCCAAACAAACTCACAAGCAATATATCTATTTCTGAATTTACTGTAATGTCATTATTCACCAAATTTCAAGTTATTTATTGTTAAGATTATATAAAATTATGGTTGCTAGAGTAAGTGACTGCCAGGAAAAAGTGGCAGGTCATAGTAGTAGGGGACTCTACTTTGAAAGGAACAGAGCCACCCATCTGTCGGCCTGAGCCGGTCTCAAGGGAGGTGTGTTGCCTACCAGGGGCACGGATCAGGGAAACTGCAGAGAGGCTGCCTGCTCTAGTAAGTCCCACTGACTATTATTCACTTCTAGTGATCCATATGGGTGCTAGTGATATAGATAGCAGTAGCCTGGAGAACATAAAGAAGGACTACAGAGCCCTGGGAAAGGTGGTTAGGAGCTTTGGAGCTCAGATTGTCTAAAAGTTGTTGTCAGTGGCTCAATGTCCAGCTGGAGACCAGTAACGAGTGGTGTCCCTCAGGGATCGGTGTTGGGACCGGTCTTGTTCAACA
>WYDI02004035.1:0-10318 GCA_009867235.2 Psittacus erithacus | reverse complement strand
TGCTCTAGTGGAAGGTGTCCCTGCCCGTGGCAGGGGCTGGAGCTGGAGGAGCTTTAAGCTCCCTTCAACCCAAACCATTCCATGATTCTATGATCTGATTTCCCAGGACCTGGTTTCCCCCCCAGACTCTGGTTCTGTCTCTCCCCTGCACCAACACCCAGAGCACCTTGAGATGCTGCTGCTGTGGCTGCAGACGGACACATTGGCTCTTACCTGTGTACAGGGAGATGTAGGAGGAGTCGATCACTTCGAACTTCAAGCTGGGGAGGAAAACTCGCCACTAGGGAAGAACAGGAGGAGATCGGAATGAGCAGGAGGGTGCCAGGGGTCAGGATGCAGCCTCTGACCCCGCACCCTACGATGGGTCCTGCCCTGTCCTCTGCTCCCAGGAACATGCCTGCACTGATCCCATGGTCATGGGTGGCATCAGTAACCTCATGGCAGGCAGCACAGCCACGGGTCCTGCCTTGCAGGGGGGGAGTGACACCAGGCACGGAGCAAGCAGGCCACAGCACCCATCAGAGTCACAGCCAGAACCAAAGGCACCCAGAGCCCCAAACAACCTCCTCTCCCCCGCAGTGCTGCACACACACAGCAAGAGCAGAGCATGCACTGGGTCCAGAGGGTCTCCACAGCCACCTGCACTCAGCCCATTACGTGCATCTTAAAAGCATTTCAGGAGCCCTTGTCCAGACAAGCCCTGAAATCCCTGCAGAAGCCACAGGGTCTTACTCTGCTCCTGCTCTGCTCCTGCTCTGCTCTTCCTGAACATCTGAGGCTTCCCCCTCCAAGCAAGAAAACCTCCCCCATCTGTCTGTTTGCACAGCAGCAACTCGGACCCTGTCAATGGAGGGGCTGGAGCCTGGTGAGGGCCAGGCTGGTGCTGAGCAGCAGAGCAGCCAGGAAGGGGTGTCCTCAGCCTCCTGGGTTGCTGGCACAAGCCTGCCTCCAGTGATTGATGATGCTTGGGAGAAAGGAAACCTTTGCAAGCGAGCCAACAGCTTCCCCTCCCAAAGACAGCTCCTGACACACGCTGCAGGCTGTGCCAGGGCTGTGCAGGCAAGGCAGGCAAGTTAGGATTTGAAACTCAGGGTATCTGCAAGGTGGGGAAGAAACAAGGGACCCGGCTCCATCAGCTCAGTTGTCTCCCCCACCGCTGACCCTGGGCACACGCAGCAAGTGGGCTGCTGTGTGCACACAGTGACCTGGGACCTGCCTGCCCCAGGACCTGCCTGCCCTCATCTAACAGAGCCTGGGCTCCCCTTGTCTGTGGCAATGGGCTCCTCTGAGAAGCCCACAGGGACCTTCCACCTCTGCCAGCCCTTCTGCAGGAGGCCAAGGAGAAAGGAGAAGGGGTGGCGCTGGCCAGGTTGAGCTGGAGCCTGGAGCAGAGGGGCTGCTCTGTTAGCACCCGTTACAGGAGCGCATAGGGCAGGAGCACAGAGAGGGACAGCAGGGCCTTGAGCTCCCAAGAGGCCATTGGAATGAAAGGACTGGATGAGCATGGAGAACAGCCGCCTGTGCCGGGCACTCTGTGCAGGAACAGCCCAGGGAGATGGGAGATGAGCCCCGGCCCAGGACATAGCATTCCAGTACACATGGGAAGAGCCCTGGCACTGGCTCCTGATGGGACAAGCCCTGGGAGGAGCACGGGGGCAGCATTTACTCACCCCAACTTCCACGTGGTCTGAACCTCGGTCGTCCTGTTTGTGCAGCAGCTCGAAGTAGTAGCGCCTGGAGGACATGAGGCTGCGAGAGGGGAGAAGCTGGTTAGAACCCACTGCGTGGCACTGAGTGACAGTGACAGTGCCAGGCGATGGGAGCTGCCCTGCTCCCGTGGGGCTTGGCAGAAAGGAAGCCTTTACAAGTGAGCTGTTTCAGGAGGCCCTCCCTGCCCTGCTCACACGTGGCTAAACCTTCCTGGAGCAAGGGGACAGCAGCGTGGGGTGGGCACTGCTCCCCCATCCCACTGCAGCTCCAAGAGACCAGGGGATCCCCATCCCCACCTCATCATCTGCAGAGGTGGCTGCAGCCCCCAACACCTTCAAGCCATGGACCTGGGGGCGTGGTGGGTTGAGCTCCAGCTCTGACCCCACCTGCCTTTTGGGAAGAGACCATGGTCAGGGTCTAATCCCCGGGAGCTCCGACTCCATCCTGCTGGGACGGGCAGTGGGAGCGAGGCCGCACTCACCGCAGAGGCTTGGACACTTGAGAGCTGAACTTGGTGAACTCCCCCGGCGCTGTCCACTCGCTGCCCAGCTGGGGAGGGAAGGAGGAGCACGTGAGACACCACCAGGACACCATGGGCCAAGGGGGCACAAAGCCCAAACTCTCATGGAATCTCTCCTCCACCTCCATTGGGCACGATCCTGCGCTGCTCTTCAGGCCGGAGGATACCTCAGGAGCTCTGCCCCAGGGCCTCCTTGTCCCAGGCTGGTGGCATCCATGTCACAAAAGCTTGTCCCCAGCCAAGCTTTTTGTCCCCAAGTTTTTTGTCCCCAAAAACCTCATGACAGACCACAGGGTGTCCAGTTATAGGAGATAACACCAAGAAAACCCAGCAGCAAAGATCAGACCTCCTATTCTGGGGCATAAGCTGGTCTTTGGTAGCTACAACCAGGATGGGACCAAGGAGCCGATGGTCCTTCAGAAGCCAAAGCAGGGGCAGAGACAGGACCAGGCTGAAGAAGCCCAGCAGTTCCTGAGGGGATAAAGAAGCAGGAGCTGCTCTGGCCAAGCCCACACAGACCCTGTGCTCTCCCTGCAGGAGCTGCTGCAGCACAGGGACCTGCAGAGGGAGAACCTGTGGTGGCTGAAGAGCTCCCATGGGCTTGAAACACCCTTAACTGAGCATCAGGGATGCCTAGGAGGGCCTCGGGGTGGTTATCAGTGTGCTGAGAGTGAGGCCCTGAGGAAGCAGATGCTCTCGGTGGGAGCTGGAGCATTCCCAGCGTGGGGAATGGCAGAGGGTGCAGTGGGACACACGTACCCTGCCCACGAACGCAACCAGCCGGGAGTTGGCCGGGCTGTCATCGGAGCTGAGCCACAGCTCCGAGTTGTCATCAGATGCCACGGAGAACTGGAAGTCCCCTATGGAGAGAGAAGGAAAAGGTCACCACAGGTAGATACAGCAGTCCAGGGGCATGGGCATCCCTGGTGCATCGCTGTGACATGGGGAAGCAGGGATGGACGGATGGATGATGACTGGATGGATGGATGGATGATGGATGGATGGACGGATGTCACGGGGTCAACCGGACCCTACATCATGGCTCTGTCCTGGATGAGATCGGGGCTTCACCTCCCTCTGAAGCCACAAGAGAAAAAGGGCTTTGCTTCAGGACCCTCCTGCCTGAGAGCCAGGGATTGGGGCTGTCTCCAAGAGCCCTCCTGTCCCTGTGTGGCCCAAGAAAGGGGAAGGAGGCAGCTTCTCATGTTGCTGCAGGGGAGCCGAGGCCAAGCTGCATCACTCACCATCCTTGAAGGGGTGGATGTAGCCAAAAATCCTCAGCCCATAGTTCTTCCACTTGGGTGACACAGCCAGCTTCTTCACTGTGGTGCGGGTCTGCAGAGGAGACAGGGACGTGACAATATGAGCAACTCATGCCCAGCCTCATGCTTTGCACCAGCATCACCCAGCCCATCTCCTCCTTGTTACCTCAAGGTCCCATGCCCCTGGCACCAGAGGGGACATGGAGGTCCCATCACCACCCACCTCTCCCTCCATCCCTGCTCTGGGGGGACCTGCCCCAAACCCAACCCAACTGCCTGCAAGCAAAGGTCTTGGGGACCAAGCCCACAGCCAGTGCAGGTCCAGCGGCACCCAGAGAGGACGAGAGGACCCTCCCTCGGACCCACAACCATCCCACCAGGGACTCACGTGGGGAAAGAGCGGGAAATGGAGGTTCTTGCGCAGGTGCCTCACGGCGCCTCCACACCAGTCTTCGAAGACGTGCAAGTTTGCCTTCCCTTTGTACTGCAGGACGAGAGGGAGACGAGCGGGGTCCTCCTCACATCCCCCTCACCTCCAAGGACAGTGTCAGGGCAGGATGCTGAGCCCCAGGGGCATCACCTGCCCGGCCTCAGCTCTTCTGCAGTGACACTGAGCTCCCATCCCTGTGCCAGCCCCAGGGTCACAGCACAGGTAACCCCCTCCTGCTGCTCCTCTGGGTCCCAAGTCCACTTGGACAAGGGATGTTGTGTGGACACCAAAAGCCCAGCCCCATCCTTCACCCATTCCCAGCACCCATCCCACTGGCACAGCCAGCACCAGGGAACAGGCTCTACATGGATCCATTCAGAGAAGAACGGAGCAGGATGTCCCCTTACAGACCCTTACAGAGGATGAGAGGCTGATGCACACCCAGGGCACACACCTGAGGAGGTGCCCTCATGGGTACCATGTTGACCCCAGGATCATGCAGAGCCCCCAGGATGGGTGATGGAGAGCAAGGAGGAGGATGGACAGAGGTGGCTCTGTAGCCTGGCACGCTGCGGGGACAGAGGCTGCCCAACAAGGGGCCAGGTGGACTTCTCCTCCTCCTCCATCACCCCCTTTGCTGCTCCCTGCCCACCTACCTGCTCATTCCAGGGCAAAGGCTGCTTGGTCAGGTTGAGCTTGGGGCGCACGGTGGCTCGGTTGGACCGGGAGCCTCTGGAAAGCCATCCCTCCAAGTCCTGCCCATCGCTCTGCCCAGGAACAGGAGGGGGAGATGAGAGATGGGGGGTCAGAGCCAGCCCTGCAGTGCTTGCAGGACGTCTCCCTACAGCATACATCTCATTTGGGATGTCGAGCGCTGCCAAACCAAGGGGGGAGCTTTCAAGGTTAATGGCAAAGGAAAGCAGGGGCAAGAGGAGGCAGGAAACATTGGCACAGTGTCCTGGGGAGCAGGGTCAGAATGTTCCAGCTAAACTCGTTTCCCTTCCTCTGCTGAGGAGAGACTGCTCCAGAACAGGGAGTCTTCTGTTCAGCTGAACGTTCAGCTGGGCTGAGGAGCTGCTGGAAAAGGAGTGGTTTGGGCTCTATCTCCAAAAGGGCAGAAGCAGTCTCTATGCTCACCCACAGGCAGAGGAAGTGGGATGTTTGAAGGGGATTAAACACCCAGTCCCTTGTGTCTCATAATTTAGAGGCATCAGGTGAGCATTCACCTGCCCCAGCTTGCTGAAGGGGCGAGGGGTGGCAAGGAAGAGCCCACTCAGAGCATCCTCCTCCACTGCTCCTGTCACATGGGGACCTGGACGGGAGCACAGCCCATGGTGACCTGCACTCATCATCACCCTCTCTGGGGATGGACCAAGGGGGACAGGGGGATCCCTGACATCTCTCTCAGGAGGATCCAGCATCGTCATCATCCCCCATGGCTTCAGCTGGGCAAAGAGGGACTGTTCCACCACCCAGACAGCAGAGCCCAGGCAGGAACTGCGGCAGCCACAAAGCACTGCCCTCGGGATGCACTTAGTGCCAAAGAAATCATTAGCAAAGAGCCCGAATGAGCCCATTGACATCCCGACGGGGAGGGAGCGCTGGCCTTGGGAAGCAGCGGGATTGAGCCGTGCTCATTGGAAGGATTCATTCTCCTCTCAGGAGAGCTGAGGGGTGATTCCTGCTGTCCCCCTCCTCAGCCAGCACCAGCTCGTGCTTTCTCCAGGCACCTCAATGTCCTCCTGCGTCTGTCTCTTCCCTAATTTATGAGGAGCTGGGGGAGATCGGAGCAGGGCTCTCCTTCCTCACCCATCACCCTGCTACCGAGCCAGGCGCAACCAGCCTCTTCCCGTTTCTCAGCCAGCCTGAAGCTGGTTCTGCTTCTGGCACAGCTTACACAGGAGGGAAGTGCAGGAAGATGATGCCACACTCCACCCGGAGGAGCACAGCGACAGGGCAGGAGGCGCAGGGGGCCGCGCTGGAAGTTCCAGCGGGACATCGGGGACGCTTTAACGCGTGTTGCTGAGCAGCCCCGGAGGCTGTGCCCCCCCGCCCCATCCCTGCAGCGACTCCGCTGGGCACGGCTGGGGGCACAGGAGCAGCGCGACCCGCGGGTCCCGTCCCACCCGCCCCGGCTCCCCCGTTACCGCCGGCTCCTCCTCGCGGCTCTCGCTGGAGTCCTCGGCGGTCCCGCGCCGCGCCGCCGGCCGCCGGGCCGGGTCCGTCACCTCCGGCGGCCTCTCGCCATCTGCGAGGGACGGGGTGAGATCGGCCCCGTGCGCGCCCCCAGCACCCCCCCGGGACCCCCGCCCCGAGGGGAAGGGCGGGCGCCGCCGCCGCCGCGAGGGGAGGGCCGCGGGGCCGCTCTGGCTGCGGCTCCCGGCTCACATCTGCGCTAAGCAGCTTGCACAGCTCATCAGCGCCGGGTTTAATTGCACCCCCCGCTGTCCAGCTCTCGGCCCTTATGTAAGACACGGCCGCAAGAGCTCCGGCGGGATCGCCTCCCCATCCATCCTCAGGGATGCATCCTCTTGGAGCATCCCACACTGCCCTGGAGACACCAGCTCCCAGCCCCCCCAGAACATTGTCTCCAAACCCATCTTCCCACCCCAACACCATCGTGATGGACTCATTAACAGCCCCATCACATCAATTATGTTATCGCGTGCTGCATTAATTATTCCCAACGTACAGATCCCCCCCTACAGAACCCATCACTTTTGGGCTGCAGAGTGGATGTCTCTGAACCTTTCAGACATCCCAATCCTGGAGGGATGGAGGAGGTTTGTAGCTCTGGCTCACAGCTCAGAGTTTCAAACCAGCATCAAAGGATGATGAATGTGACACTCAGAGTTGGGTGTCCAAGAGCCACCGCCACAAACACCCATGGGCACCCCAAAAACCAGCCACCCCCTTATCACAATACAGGGGAGCCCCAGACACAACAAGCAGTGGTGCAGCACTGTCCCCTGACCATGGGCATCGCACAAGGGTACCACCAAAACCCTCCCAAGGCAAGATGCCCCCCATCCCTCCACAGCCCCTTCCCCTCACAGGCAAGTCCTGGGGGGCTCCAACCCCCACCGAGTGAAACGGCCCCAGGGGCTGCTGCAGTGGGAGCTGTTGGGTGTCTTCAGACCCCACGGCCCGGCCGAGGAGGGGCTCGCGGCGCCCCGGTGCCCCATGACACGCTCCAGTGCCATTAGTATTCCAGCGGCAGCACAGCCAGCGTCTCCTTGGAGACGGCAGCACAAATCCCATCCCCTCCCGAGGACAGGAAATCCAGCTCTAAAGCCCCTTCTTCTGCTCTCAGCCATTCTTCAGCCCTGGCAGTCCCAGCTCCCTCCTGGCAGCTCCCTGACTCCCTCCTCCCTTCATCCATCTTCATCCCATCTCCGTCCCTGCATCCCCAAGGAGGATGATGTGGAGCACCACAGGGAGTAGTGGGACTGGATCCAGCACTCATCTCCTCTGCTCTCAAGGACCCCCATCACTCCTAGGGATGCTCAGCAGCGGGAATAAAACTGATCCTCTCTGTACTGAGGCCAGAGATGCTGCTGCCCTGGCACAGAGTGCTGAGGACAGTGTGATTCCCCCCTCCCCATGCTGATCTGTGGATTAATCACAGCAGTGAGGAGGAGTTGAATGCTCCCAAGGGACCTGTCAAGGGATGGATGCAGTAGCTGGATCTACAGTACTCACACAGGGTCTCTCTCCTGGCCTTGGGGCAGATGAACCTGTCTCCCATAGGATCTGCCAGCACAGCATCCGTTTGTGATGCCATCTGGGGGTGGCATGCTGCAAGTCTTGTCCCTAGGATGAACTAACCCCAACATGGGCTTCTGCTGCCAGGCCCCAGGTCCTGGTGAGCAAACCTAAGCCAGCAGCATCCCAGGCTGCATCCTCAGGGATGGGGTGGACAGTCACTCCCCCCTGCTCCCTCCCTCTGGGTACCACACCCAGGTTTGGCACTGGGTAAATAAAAGATTTGATATAAATTGGGGGAAAAGGAGAGAAAACACAGGCTCCCTGCAGCACGATCCATCCTTGGAGGATCTCAGGACCCAAAGCCATGATCTCCAGTTCACCTTCCATCTTCACCACCCAGCTCCATCCTCAGCAGGGACGCTCTCGAGCTCAAGCAGCTCCTCTCAGCCACTGAAGGCACAGAACAAGGCTTGTGCTGCCTGCTGGGGTTTGTGTCCAAGTTAAACATCACTGCTGCTCTGATGGAGTTTGAGTAACTCAGGCTCAAAGCCCGAGAGCCTTCAGCAAAACCCTCTCCAGGTGGGGAGGGAAGCACTCGCTTTGAGAGGTGCCGCACCCCAGGAGGAGCAAAAGCACCAGCCAAGCCCCAGGAAAAGGCTTCCAGGCTCTGCACTGAGTTTAAATGCTGGATGGGAACGTCAAGGGCAGCCTTAACCAAACACCCAGGCGCTGATGAGCCTGCGTGGGAACTGGAAATGAATGCCCTTGGGAAAGGGGAGGGAGAGGGCACAGGGTACCAACGAGCATCGCTTTGCTCCTCCCTCCCAAAGCATCGAGACCCGTTGGTCTGAACATCACGAGAGGAAAAGGTCAAAGGCCATGAGAAGAGGAGGAGAAAGCAGCACTGGGAGGAAGGGGTTTGGTTTCCCCCTGGCTTTGTTCTCTCTTTGCATCCCCCCAGTACCCACCAGCACAGCACAGCTGCTCCCCAGCATCCCCCAGACACACAAGGACACACAGCCAGCACAGTGCAACAACCAATCCAGCAATAAAACTGCCTCTTGTCCTCTCTAAGGGACCACAAAGGCCACACAAAGGCAGGCAGCAGAGGGGGAGAGGATGGGGGAAGGTCTGGAGGATGAGCAAGGGACCCATTTGTTCCAGAACTGCATCACCCAGAAGGATGCTCCATGGGGATGCATTAAGAGCTCTTCCCAGCGAGCACGGAGTGATGCTGATGCTGTCAGAGCCGGGAGCAGGGGCAGGAGCTGCACACACCATGGAACCAGCCAGCTCTGAGTCACAGCAGCCTCCAGACAGTGCGCCAGGGCCAGGAGCAGTGCTCAGGATGAGACAGTGGGTACAGGAGACCAAGGACCGACCCCATCACACAGCACAGAGACAGGGCAATGCCTCCCAGGGGAGAAGGGTTTCCCCTTCCCCTATCACAGCCACATCTCCTGTGCCCTGGGGAGCACAGAGGCCCTTTCACACAGGCTCCTGCCCCAGCTCCCTGCAGCACTCACCCGAACACTGCCCCTTTCTTCCCTTGGCTTTCGGAGCCGGGAGTTCTCCAGCAGCTTCCTGGATGCTTCCCAAAGCCTCCAACGTGGCTGGAGATGTTGCTTGTGTGCTTCCTCCTGCAGCTCCCGACTGCTCCTAATGAGTGCTCCCTCCATGCTCACTGCTCCACTCTCAGCACCCATACCCAGAGCCTGAGCGGCCCTGGCATGGAGGAGAGGAGCTCATAGGAGCAGAGAGTCCAGCCAGGCCAAGGGCAAGGTCCTGCTCCTGCATCTGAGCAATCCCAGCACAAACACAGGCTGGGGGAGACGGGACAGAGCCTGAGGAGAAGGACTTGGGCTGTTGGGTGAGGAGCAGCTCCCCATGACCCGGCTTCAGTGAGCACTTGAGCCCAGAACCCCCCCGTGTGCTGGGCTGCACCCCCAGAGCGTGAGCAGCAGCTCAGGGAGGGGATCCTGCCCCTCTGCTGCGTGAACAGGAGACCCCCCATGCAGTCCTGATCCAGCTCTGGGGCAGCAGCACGCGCTGCCTGCCGGGAAAACCCCAGGATGCTCCCAGCTCCACAGCATCGGGGCTGGCACTGGGACACGGCCCAGCGACAGCAGTGACATGGATGGGGCCGAGGTGAATGGGGCTCGCTGCCATCACAGGGATGCAGGGGATGCATCAGCTGGAGGAGCGAGGGATTTTATTCCTGTCTACCCCGAACCAATTCATTTCATGTTCTTTACCCCACCCTTGATGTCCCTCTCAGGTATAGCAATGGAAATCGATGCTGGATCACTCAGGGCTGGCAATGGAGCTCCCATGAGACCACTCGAGCTGACAAACAGCCTCCAGGAGAGGCAGCCCCAGTGTTTCCATGCTGCCCATGACACACTCAGCTCAGGGTCCCAGACCCTTCCTATGCACCAACAGCAACCAGATCCTCCCCACTGTCCCTCAGCTCAAATCTCACTTAACACCCTCTGCCCTCCAGTCACCACCAGCTCCAGCACCATTTCATTCTGCACCAGCTCCAAAGGAGCCGGAACAGCTCCAGCTGGACCCCACACTCCTCATGGAACCCCAGCCTGGTTTGGGTTGAAAGGGACCTGAAAGCTCCTCCAGCTCCAACCCCTGCCACGGGCAGGGACACCTTCCACTAGAGCAGCTTGCTCCAAG